>VXAY01000707.1:570197-648119 GCA_013399855.1 Oxyruncus cristatus | reverse complement strand
AGAGGGGAGGAGAGGGGAGGGGATGGTAGAGGGGAGGGGAGGGGATAATAATGAGATGACGTTACACCTTAGTGCTTGGGAGTTTTTTTCTGGCATTTGCCGCCTGGAACAAGAGAGGTCAGAAACTGCTCTCCCCCCTCCGTGTTCCTTACAACCTTTGACTGCATGTGTCACTCACTGTGGCAGGTGAAGATCAGCGCAACTGCCACAACTAAATGGTCAAAGAGGTCCCTGATGAATAATAGCAAAAAAAAAATCTCAGAGACTTGCAGCATCTTATAAAAACAGTAGCACTGCTATGACCAATCTACACTTCGTTATGGAAGAGAGTCAGGATTAATGTCTAAAAGGCAATCTCAGCAGTGTCTATTCCAGCAATTATTTGTATATGCATACACGTAGGAGATGGAGCAGAAATAGTGGAGAAATGGCACACAATGCCTTTTTGCTTCCCTAGCAATGTCACACTTGAAATATGAAGCACTCTGAGCTGATGACTTCCTTGTGCTGCTTATACATTATCCTGCCTGGGCAACAACCAAGTTCTGTGCAACAGTACTTCATTATTTTAATTAAGCTTATTGCAAGAGTAATCATCATTGCCATCAGTATCAATCACCAGTAATATTTCCAGTGATGAAGGTCCTAACTGACAATAAATAATAACGTTCCTGGCTTGAGTTGACACTTCATTGGACTTTGCTGGGTTGCTTTAAGTACTCCAGGGCTCGCTACAAAAAGAACTATTTATCTATGACAAAAGCCAGGTCTACATCGTATTTGTTTTGACTTCCCAGATGGATTTGTTCATAATGTTGGCAAAATTTATCCTTTTGATTATGGCAGATACCAAGTCTGAAACACATTTTAGAAGAACTTAGAGAGGTCTCAATTGTCTGCTGCAGAAGTACTTTCCCATATATCCCTAATTAGTATTAATTTGAGTAATTTCTGTATTTTATTGGAAGAAGACAGAGTATAAAATTGATTGGATTACAAAAATGCTTTTGCCATTAGTAGAGAAAAGTCTGAAGGGACATCTTTGCACTTGGATCTAAACAATCCCACAGCGTCAAGTTCTGAATGAAATGTATAACTTACATATTTAGTCCAAACTATCAGTGCACTTGTTTATTCTTGTCATTATGCTGATACAGATTAAAAACTCTGCCTCTTCTGGTTTGTGCTACAATTTTTCTTAGCTGAACAAAGACATTTCTGGCAGTTTAGAGACGGCTTGCCTATTTTCATTTCTTTGCGTGCTTTCTAATGCTCTGAGGATGTTCATTTGGAGTTCACCAAGGGGAGATACATACAATTTTCCCAGAAACATAGAACTTAAAATATGAACATATTATTTCCAAGAAATTTCAAAGTATTAATATAATGAACAATAACCCTAAATTATCTTTTTATTGTCTCTCATTAAAAAAAAGCAAACCCCAGGACTACTTTGAGAACAATCATCCACCTCAACAACAGCCAAGCTCAGCTGTAAGGTTGATAGCTGAACAAACAGTCCACCCTTCTTTTTTCTCTCTTTCACCTCTCTCTCTTCCCGATGAAAGGCAAGCACTGAGTAGATGTCACTGGGGTCTTTGGTGGGTGATAGCAGAGAGGACTGTTTATTGCAGCAAACATTAGACAAAACTGACATTTCCCAAATCAGATTTTCAGGAAACGGCAAGTTTTACATTTTGTACTTATTGATAGTTAACACAATGCAAAAATACTCTTTAATGACACAAAAGAACAGAAAACATAGCACACAGCAAATCACAGGACAAGAGCTATAAATACCTGCCTCAGACTCTACGGGATGTAATTATTCAATAAGCTCCAAAATAAAACCTGTTAGAAACAATTATCGGCAGGATCGTCTTATACAGCTCTTCAAGCAGAATGCACAGCCACCCCCCAGAGCCCTTCTGGAGCTATGGGACTGTCAAACAGTTCAGTTCTCCCAAGCAGGGAAGAGGTGGGTCTGAGGGGAACTCCTGCCTCCCGCCCAGTTCTGTTTCTCCCCATCTGGGGACTGAAGGCAAAGGAGTGTGCTGGATGGTCTGCAGGGCCTCTCCATAGTAATGGTATGAATTTAATTTTAATGATCTACGTTAGATGAAGCTTAAGATTTCACTGATTTTCAAAGTTCTCCGTAGAAGTAGCTCAGACAACAGAATTGCATATCTAAAGCATCATAAATAAAGTCTTCTGAAAGTGAGCAGTAGAGAAACTGGAGGCAAAGCAATTAAAAGAAATTGTACAATTCTCCTGAATGAAGCAATTCCTTCTTTCTCTGTCACACATGGTGCAAAGGAACATGTCTGCATGAAGCATTAACAATACTGAAGAACATTTCCCCATTTCTTTCTTGTCCCCAACATTCATTTAATGCATACTGCCATTTTCCACATTCATTTTTTCTAATGCCAGTCCCATTTAGTTTAGGAAACACATTCCCCTGTCTGTCTGTCTGTCTGTCTGTCTGTCTATCTATCTATCTATCTATCTATCTATCTATCTATCTATCTACCTATCTAATTATCTATCTGCCTACCTATGTCCCTATATCTTTTTTCTTACTGAGTCACTCCAAACTCCAGTGTAAAAAAAGTGCTCTTTCTCGTTTTCAAGGCGCTGAACCAATGAAGTATTTTTCTAAGATTGGGCAATTTGCCACTGTTGTGCCCCTCTTTGTGGCTGTTTACTGCTGAAGAGGTGCAGCCTGGTGCCTTCTGAGTACTTACAGAAAAGAAAACGCACAGAGGTAAATCTTCCATGTTGCACCAGGAGCTTGTTACACCCTCTGTTTTCTGAGCATAAATATAATGCAATTTTGCTATGAAAGCCAGCCACTTCCTGGCCAATCCATCCCTCCAGAGACTGTGGACACAGAAATAGAAACATTATCATTATTATTTTGAAGTTTTGTTCAGTGCATAAAACTATCATCGCTTCTCTAAATGAGAGTTGCTCTTTTCATTTCTTCCACTTTAGGGCTACATCCCACCTTCAGAAAGATGTCTCACTCTCCCAGTTTTGTCTCCTTACAGGTGTTAGATATGCCACATATCTCTTCCTATAGATCATGCTCCAGTGAGTCACGTTCCTGGTGCTTTGGGTTTTTTTTAAAATTACATTTTACACATCAGTAAACTTGTAATGTAGGAACCGCTTTCTTAGTGTTATTTATAACCCAATGCAGCAAAAGATTTTGTCAGAGAGTAATATGAATGTTATTTATCTGATGGCTCATCTTTATTGGCTGCTATATTTTGTATCCTTCAGTACTTTTTGGCAGAGGAGTAAATAACAGTGCTATTAACCTCTAGCACCAATATAAAATAGGCAGTTATTAAGGGGTAAATATTACTTTAATTATTACTGCTGTAGTTTCCTTTCTCTGTAAAAAATGAGATCCCTTTGTAGATCTGAAAAATTACCAAATTTTATTACCAAATTTTATTTAAGTTGTAGACAGTTATCTGGACACTTGCTCTGGATAGTTTCTGGTACCTTTAGCAGTAATTAAGGAACATACCATGCTTTAACCACCTAACTGGATAAGATTCAAATAAGGATATGAAAATAGTAAGTTAAACCAAAGTGCTTAGGACTGCACTGGCATCTGTCTGTGCCACATCAGTGGCTGCCTTCTGTGACCCATTCTAACCTCAAATAAATACCAAGCAAACTTGTGAAGGGACCAGGCCTATTACTGTATAAACAGCAGAAGTCCCAGACAGTAGCAATGGGAAATTCGTTAAGTCCTAAACCCTTAGCCCTAAAACCTTAAAATTCAGCAAGGCTTAGAAGGCACACAAGGCTCACATCCTCAGAAGACTTTTTTACCTCAAGCTTCCTTTGGTTTTGATAATCAAGAGATGTGATATATGTAAATACCTTGGGAACCAGCATCCCAGCACCTCACCAGGGTGTTCAGCACCTTGCAGGATCAAGGCCTTTATATGCAACACTCTAAATCCCCTCAAGTGGCAATATTTCATTACAGAGAAGGGAAAGCAGTATAAGTGCCATTTCTGTTTCTATGGCAATTGCAGCAGCAGGAAGCATTAGGTCTGTTACTCCAGAGAACTCTAAATTCTGCTTCTGGATGAAACTTTCCTTTGCTTCACATAGAGATAAAAAATTGATTGGTGGCATGGAGAGATTTTCAAATACCTAGTAAATAAAGCAGATTCGTATATAATGTGTAAATGCACATATTGGATTACACTAAATTGTTGTAAAGAATTAGTATACCTCATAGCCCTCTGATGTCTAGTCCCTCCCATCTCAATTTTAACCCATCGCATAAGAGATCAACACCAAGCTGAAGTGCCACTACTACAGACTACAGACCATGCTGGGTTTTGCCTTGAGGAGTATCTTTGCTCTGGTATTTATTTTCACCCTTTTTATTTCATTCCTCAGGTGGCTCATGACAATTGTTATACTGATGGCCAAAGTCAGCTTCTGCGAGCTGTTATGAGCCTCACATGGGGTTAGCAGCACCTGTGCTAATGACAGGATGGGAGCTGACTCCATGCTTTTAACCTCCCTGATGTCTCACTGAAAGTATTCAAGCTTTTACGTTTCAGAATCAATACGTAGCATTGGGACTTAGCCAGAAAGAAAACAAAAGAAGATCTTTTTCTCACTGACTTGACAACGTGAGACGTTTTCTCCAGTCAGCCTCTGGAGCCCAGCAGGCCAAGGAGTTCTCTTTTTGATGCCAGCAAGGACTGAAAGGGGCTGGCAAACAGACCACAGGCTCACTCCCGGACCACAGTGGCAGTGGTGATTGGTCTTGTGCTTCAGTTGGCAGCTCGCCCTCCCATCCCAGTACCAAATAGATCATGGCAGGAACATGCTTCAAATGGCACACAGAAGGAAAGGCTTGCTAATCCTGGCCAGAGGACCATCAATATGCACATGGCCGTTAAGGTGGGATATTGATAGGGTCACTGCAGTGGGAAACACATGAGACCACATTTTGAGTTTTTTGACAGGTATTGTGAAAAAACCTCATTTGGTCTTTCTAAACAGAATCACCTCTGTTTAAAAAGGGCATACAAAAATCTGTGGAAACATTTGTTGGGGTTTTTTAAAGAATGAAGAATCATAATTTTTTGATGGGTCTGGTACAGATCACAATAACTTGTAGCCAAAAACTGACTTGATAGCGTGATCAGGCTGTAAAACTTAGAGATGTGGCACCCAAAATTCTGAAAACTGGTTTAGTAAAGAAGGGTGTTAAGAGAAGATAGAATTCGGAACTGATGATTTTGAAAATAAAAACGTAGAATGATAAAAATTTTAAAGTGAGCCCTTAACGCTTGGCCCAATTTACTGTGTCTTTTCACTGGGGTGGAGAAACTTGTTACACGTGCTTTTCACACAGACTCTCAAAATGTGGGAGGTTGGAAGGAACTTCCACAAGTCATCTAGTCCAACCTTCCTGCTCAAGCAGGGTCCCCTAGAGCACATCATTCAGGACTGTGTCCAGAGAGTTTTTGAGTATCTCCAGGAAGGGAGACTCCACAACCTCTGGGCAACCTGTTCTAGTAAACCTCACAGTAAAGAAGTTTTTCCATATGTTCAGGTGGAACTTCCTGAGTTCCAGTTTCTGCCTGTTGCCTCTCGTTTTATTGCTCGGCGCCACTGAGATGAGCCTGGGTCCTTCCTCTTGGCACCCCCACTTCAGGAAGCTATGACACAGCCAGTCTCATCCTATGCTTGCTGATCAGATAAGAAGCAAAGGGAAAACAAAGTTAACTTAAAGAAAGCAACAGCTAAAGCACAGTGTTGGTACACAAAGTTGTTTAATGAGGTGTACCTGTTATGAGTTCAATTGCTGCAAATCTGATCTTCATCCATTAAAAAAAAAAAAAAAGTCACTTCTAAAAAAACCCATACATAGTTTGAAGTCTTACCAGGCATGTCTCCAGAGACACTCCTGCAAATTTGTTGTCACCTGTAATGACAAGTTTGCGAGCTTGCTTTGAAAGGTGGTTCTATGTTTGATATGCAAACACTGCTTTAAAATCACACAGAGAAATAATTTCCTATATTGAAAATTTTTATTTTCCCTCTCTTTTTTAGGAATAAGGCAGGAAGTTAACATGTATTCAACAGGATTTACAATGACAATCACAATAAAGCATGCTATATCTTAAAATCTAATTTAAGTCAATATTTTTAAACAGACGAGAACAATAATCCAAAAACTGTATCTAAAATGAAACAAACATCTGTTTCCCAAGTTATTCAGTCCTTACCCAAATAGATTAAAGCACTGATCCAGATAGCTGGATTGGGTGTAAAGTGGCCCTTGTATGATATATATTATGTTTATAGGTTGGTATATGTCAGAATATTTTTGCTGTAAATAAGATAATGAATTCAGACAAATTTTTTTAGGCAGTTCCTTTTAATTTTAAATTTCTGCATTTAGCTGAATTGATACAGAGAGGTAACTAGCAATGCAATAAAAATACATCATTTACATCTTCCTACATTTCAATATATTATCCACCCTGAAAGTTATTAAGAGCAAGTTATTTATTTCATACTCAGGGTTTCTGAAGTCTGCAAAATCAGCAGTATGGAAATGAGTAATTTTTGCTCATCCCACATTGTTTAATAGGCTAAACTGAGCATAAGCTCAATGGCAACATTGTGATTCACATCTAAACTAAGCTTTGTTTCTG
This sequence comes from Oxyruncus cristatus, assembly GCA_013399855.1. Classification (NCBI taxonomy): domain Eukaryota; kingdom Metazoa; phylum Chordata; class Aves; order Passeriformes; family Cotingidae; genus Oxyruncus; species Oxyruncus cristatus. The sequence continues at coordinate 641,406 of VXAY01000707.1, read as the reverse complement.
TTATTATATACTCTTCTGCTCCTTAAGGCCTTTCCAATTCCCACTGAAGTCAAAGGAAGTACTTCCCTTGATGCAAGATTGCTGTTATAAGATTCTATACATGCATTGTGTGCAATAGCTATTGCAGATTCACGTGTCAGAGCCCATGGAACTAGGATATGCTATAGTGTGTACTCATTTCAGGGACTGTAAAATCACTTAAGGCAAAACCTTCCTACGGTAGAAGCCACATAGTTTTATTGGAAGAATTTTTCTAATGACATTAGGTAATTTTACATCTTTTTCTAAAATAAAAATGCACCAATCATTTATTTAAAATAAAAAAATTAATTAATTACTTCTTTACTTCCAAGGTTTCTGAACTGTTACAAAAATTGATCACTTCAGAGAAGATTTTTTGTTACATTGTCTTTGTCACCTTTTTTTTCCTCCATTGTTTCTGTAAGTAACATTGATTGCTTTATCTGTTTTCCCTCTGGAAGATTTAAACACATGTATAAATACTGTAAATGGGTGTGGTTTTCAGCTAGTACGGGACTACAGCTGGTTCTACAGGAAGATTTACATGCCACTGTTACATTAAGTTCCTTTGCTGCCTCAAGCCCAAAGGGACCTGAACAGATACTATTCAAGGGTCTGCCCTCTGTCCATAAACTCTCACAGAGCTCTTGGGTGGGAAAGCCTTTCCTTCTTCTATTGAAGCTTACTCATTTTGTGTTTGAATTAAATATTCTTTAGAATTAATGTTGTAGGGAACTTAGAATGGAGAGGCCACCATCCAGGGCAAAAATAAAGGGCTTGGAGCACTTAGAGACTCTTCTTCCTTTCAGCTTCCACCTGTCTGCAGCACATCCCACACTTCTCACTCGAGTTCGGTGATTCCCTGGAATTCCCAGCATCAGTTACCACCCAGTGTAAGGGGACAGAAAAGGACCTCCAAGAAGAGGAGAGGATGGTGACCTTGTGAGGAGCAGGTAACACAGTAGTATTTCTTGGCCCCAACCAGATATAGGCTGTTCTTTCTCCTTTCTTCCTCACCATGAATATTTAACCACCCTACATGTAGGAGAGCAGCTTTAGCAGAAGTGGTTGAATCTAACTTCCCACGTCGCCTTAGGCAATAGGGCTTTTCAAAGAGGATGTGTGTGCATGTACCAGCAGGTAGAAGAATGGTTTGGTCTCATGACATTCATATCTCAGAGGAAAGCCCTAATTGCTGGATTCCCAAGCGGAACATGGATTCCCAGAGCGTGACACTGGCAACCTTTACCAGCTGCAAAAAGATGCGCTCAGGCACTGTAGGTATGTGCCTAAACGTTAGGCATTATAATACCCACCTCTTTGGAGACAGAGCACTGAATTCACCTGGAAAATTAAAAGTTCTCCAAGAACTTTTAAGTGATTGTTAATGTGGGACATTTAGTAGCCTCAAGGATGCTAGGATTTTGCACTGGTTCCCAGGTCCGGATCCTAGCTGAGCTCACCTAATTTAAGGCCCAAAAACTGGTAAAGCCAATGTGGTCTGGCATTTTATTTTTCTGCTGGTCCTGGATACAATCAGAGAGGCAAGTTGGTCTACAGATCAAGACAGTAACAGGTCTTCTCCCACTACTGCCATTTGAAAGGGTTATTACGAGCATAAACGGATAGCCAAAATATTTTTGTTACAAATTTCCACGACATATGTTAGGATTGCCACAGAGAGACACTCTGCTCACACGGCCAGTTCAATGACACTTGGTAATTCCTGGAATACTCAGAGAAAAAAGGTCTGCTGTCACCACACAGGACCTGCTTAACATGCACATTAGCAGTGGCTTGAGAGCAGATGCAAGCCTTTGCTCTAAGTGTGGCAGGGAGTTGAAACTCTTCCCTGCACCAACATTTTCTCAGCATATTCAAGACACATAGTAGGGTGGAGGTTCAGGAGGCCTGAAACTGCTCTTGGCTTTCCAACTCTGGAAGGATCATCAGTGATCCACAGAGTGCTCCCTAGCCAGGGAGAACCAAGTGAGATGGTTTTGCTTTGTGAATATGGTATGCATCCCTCACTATTGCATTTGCATTAGAAATACAATCTAAATTCTTCCTTCAGAGCTGACAAAGCAGTGGATGAGTAAGGACAACAAGCTGCTGGATTGGGTTAAAAATAAAAAAATGACAGAAAAATTCTATTAGGATATTACAACTTTTTAAAAGTTGCTATTCGAATACAAGTGAGGTTCTTCACACACTTCTCTCTCTTCCCAATACAGACATTCTTCTGCTTCAGAGTGTCTATATTGCTTCCACATTCTGTTTCTCCTGGAAGATAAAGCTTTGTGTCTTTAACAAATTGTCAGAAATACGATTATTGAAAGTGTGATCAATTTCTTCCGAGTTTACCTCTTTATACATGAACCTTTACTACGAGAAGAGTGACTAATTTTTCTGCAAAAAGAAATTTAAAACAAAACAAAACAAAACAAAACATGGGTCTTTAATTGTCTGGATAATCTTTTAAATTTGCATATAGGAATTGAATAATGTCAAGAGTTGTTTCTTCCCCTGCCTTCTCCACTTTTTTCTTGTGAAGAGCTCAATTATAGAAAAGCTGTCTTTTCTTTACATGGGAGAGTTATTTACTGTATTTGATGTGGAGAGTAAATCAGGTCCTTGGTACTGCTGTGGTTAATATTAAGCCATGCATTTTCAGGGAAAATGTAATGCATGAGCAGATATTGCAAATTAGAATTTAAAAAAAAAAAAAAAAGCCACTTGGGCTGGTTTCTCTCTTCCTCTCCTCACTTCTTCTCTCTTACCTTTCTGACAATTAATAATAGTACAAGTAAAGTAAAAATCACACGATGAAATTTTGTCATTGAGTTTATTTATTATTTACAGAAATGAGTTGTGTAGTTAGGAGTGAAAAAACAGCTCATCAAAATTTAACCTTGCCCACCACGTTTATTTTTATGAAATTAAGTTCATTGAAGCAAACCTAATTTCTCCTTACTCACCTGCCTTATGTGAAATGTCATGACAGAAAAACAGCACAGCAAATCACAAATGCACCACCATCACTTTAATGTATTTATTCACCTGTGTGTCTTGTTTCAATGACAGAATATGAAGTTACAATGAGGGTTGACATACTGCAAACACATGGAATATACCAGAGAAGGAGAAGATAGCAAATAAAATAGATGGACACTTGTCTTAGGAGTCATCTTTTACTCTTACCAGTGAGGTTGCTGGTTTGGAGAAGAGAATCAGAAGTCACCCAGTCAGCCAGGTTCCTCAAGGCGGGTCCATAAATCTGTCTGCGGAATATCCTAAGTGGAACAATCCCAACATATGTAAGACTACACCACAAGACAGCTAAAAGCTGGGTCACCCCAGCTTAGTGGTGATATATCAGTCTCTCAGAAAAGCTTAATTATCTAGGGCATTACCCTCCCTACGGCTACATGGCTGGTAGTCAGCTCAGAAGTTGGTTGCAGCTGGCTGGCAGTGGCTCATAACACAATAGCAAATGTCTAGGTGCTCCCTGTAGAAGATGTTGGCCACCAGACCTGTAAGAGACAAACATAAAGGCTTTGTCTCACAGGTGGGTTCTTTTACTCTCCTACATAATCACCTGCAGTGAAGAGCTTCCAGACTATCCTGTACTCTGTGGGCAGTTTTGTGCAGCCCTGATGATGTTTACACCTGAAGAGAAAATAACCAAGTTCCTGTGTCTCATTTGCAGAGCATGAACAATTTTTTTTTTTTCTTGTGAGTAGTCCAGTGCTGAATAAATGATCTGAAAATGAATACCTGAAACCATGCTAAATTACTGAGTCACCTTGGAAGGGCACTGCCATATTTGCAAGGAATGCTGGGCTCAAAGCCTTGCCCCAGGCTCCACATCTTGTTTCTGTTTTTATAATAGCTCAAATCTGAACCTCTAAAATCTGGGAAAGTTCAAATCTAGATTCAGATTTTATGCTACAGCCATAAAAACTAATAATAACAAATTCACCAGAAACAGGATGTCTTCCCAAGACCAGGCATGGTGAAAATATTAACAAAATCTAAAAGAAACAGTTAGGAAAGATAAAATGGTTACTGATAATCTAAATCTAAATCTTTGCATTTGTGCTAAAAGGACTTCAGCAAGATTCTTACTATAGAGCTGTTCTTTAAAGAGATGGATCTACAGAGAGGTTGTAGCTGCCCCACCCCTAAAAACATCCAGGGTCAGGGTGGACAGGACTCTGAGCAACATGATCTAGTTAAAGATGTCCCTGCTTATTGCAGGAAGTTGGACTAACTGACCTTTAAGAGTTCCTTCCAACCCAAACCATTCTTTGATTCTATGATTTTATGGTTCTAAGAATCTAAGGATCATTTTCATATTTTAGTATTAATAATGCACACTGTAGGATAACTTGGTAAATGGAACAACAAGAAATTGCCGGAATCAGAAAATATTTAGACATGAGGTCTAAACTTAAGTACAAAAATGCTTTATTAATTGTGGGACAGGTAACTTACTGATCAAATATACCCTAATACCAGACAAATATAAAGCAGCAAAGGTGATATCAAAAAAGACTCCTGGGGGGAGAATGGGAATTACAGATCGGTAAATCCGACTTCTTTGCCATCCACTGTGGTAGAGGTTATAGCAGAGAAGAATGTTAGTAGCTATCCAGATAAATGTGCTGTGAGAGGGAAGAACTAATAAGACTTTTGTCAACTAGTCACATCTTACAAATCTTTCAGAGTTTTTTGATTTTCCAAAGTGTAGGAGAAAGGCACATTACTTGGTCACATGCCAAGCATGCTCTGGACAGCAGCATGCCAGGGGAGGATACCACCGCACCTCTGAGGGCTGTTGGCGGGGTTTCTCCCACCAATCTCACACAGATTTAGTGCCTGATTCTCCTGTGATTCACTAGTGCAACTTCATAACTACAACAACCGGGATCATTCCAGTGCAAAAGACACAATCTCGAGCATTTATTACTTTTTCCTGGTAAAATCACACATTGGGCATGGATAAATGAATACAGGAATTCCAACTTTACATCCGTTTTCATAGCCTTCTTTTTTGAAGACCTTAATACTCTAGTAATTTTCATTCTTCTCTCCTTGGGGCTCAACTTCTAAACAAGTATGAAGAAATGAGATGGATGCCAAAAGATAAGGGCAATCTGGATCCTTAAGTTTCTGATAAAGTTATAGTGTACTAGTGTATGCTTGATGATGACACAAGTCAGACAAAAGTGGGAAGTTAAGATGGGAAAAATTGGATAGGAAAAAACAAAATTTAGTAACCTCTACTGAAGATTTAAACAATGGATTTTTGATAAGTTCCTCATGCCCCTCGACAATTTTCCATTCGAAATATTTTGGACTTCTGATCAACAGCAGTGAATAAAGTGTTCATATAACATAATATTGAGGGATCTTACCTGGCATTTGAGGTCTACCTTTTTTTTGTTAAAGCTCTAATGAAAATTACATTTGCTTTATTTAGTGAAACAATACCATATGCACTATTTATTTTTGAATTACAGTGACACCAAGCATAATTTTTGTACCAGCTTGGGCATCTCACCATAACACATTTTTATGCATGCACATTTGATGCTCTTTCTCTAGTGCCAGCCTGGAATACAAGAACCTTGGGAGAGGGAGAAAGCTCTCAGAGAGATGAGGGCTCTCTGGCCAGATGCTGGATGGGAGTAAAACTCCATGGTTATTATTCCAGCCTGGGAGTACTGCACATGTTCTCTGCTGAAGGATTTGGTCAATAATCACAGACCCATGTGTCCTGCCCTGGCACAATTACCCCACTCACAGTGGTGCAAGCAGTCCCCAGCAGAGATGTATGTGTTCTGCGGTTTGGGGGATACACAGCAAGTGTTCCTCTCTCGCAGTTAACTTGTCCTTTCTCAAGTCTCTTAGCTCAACCAGGAAATTTAGCCCTGTGTGCTGGTTCTAAAACCTTGTGTGGAATTTGTGGCTCTGATAAACATGCAGTGTGCTTCCTCCCTCTGAGGAGCCTGCTTTTCAGTAAGGAGAGAAGTGATCTGTTTATATTTACAGGCCATTTCCTTGCCAAAAATATCACAGAAGTGAAGGGCAGTTTTAACAGACACCAAGCCTGTTGATTTGGCACCTTAAAACTCCGTCGACTGAGCTCCGTGTTTTCACATGATTCTTTTTTGACTTTAAGCTGTTTTGCTGCAACTGATAGCAAATACACATACTCTGCCTGTGAGGCAGTGGCCAGATTTTTTGGCTGAGGTTAGGGAGTTGGCGGGTTACCCGCCCTGTGGCTGTACTTGCGGTGTGCACAACACACATCACCCCCCTCCCTCCATGAAACTCAAGCTGGGGCCTTTATGGTTTGTAAGCAGTAATTCTAGGAGCTGAGCAGCTATCAGCAAGCTAGCCCGAGCTGTGTTAAGCTTTCCTCAGTTGGAAGTTGTTCTATGTTATATATCACTCAACAGATCTATACACTGTGGTGCTTTAAAGAACAGAGCTCTGTCTTAACTTGTAATCATTTTCTTTGAACTCAGATACTGTGAGAAATGCCAATAAACCCAGCAGAGACTATTTCTTACCGAGAAACTGGGACTGTACAGGAATGTGGATTTGAACAACAGGCTCACAGATCTCATAAGCAGTAGGGTCGCTGGAGGAGGTAAAGGGGCACAACCAGACTAATTTCTCTGGTGAGAAATAGACTAATTGCCCTTATCCAGATCACTGGCACTATGTAAAACAAACATGTAAAAATGGCAACGTGTAACCACTGTGTTGTTGCATTGAGCTAACCTACATTGAAATTCTTGGCACAAGAGCATCTACCTGGGAGACACAGAGCACTATTATACGTCTGTTGGATCTGTTGATGCTTTTCATCAGCCTAAGAACACGGAAGGTTACAAGAAAGCAACAGCAAAAGGGCTTAAAGAAGTCTAGACCAAACTGGTTTGCAAATCTGCATGGAAGTGCACACATGCAAAACCATACAGCTTAGAGAAAAGAGAGAAAAAACCTGATCCCTGGCTTAATTTCCCTGCTGTACCTCTAATGGATCCTAGCCAGAAACATTACATCTGATCCTCCTTCGATTTTGGTAGGGTTTTCTAATTGAACTCACATCCAAATGTTGCTTTTCAGGCCTATGTTAATACATGGACGTGTGTATTTACAGTAAAGCTGCAGAGCTGTTCATACTCACATAAGCAATTCCTCATAGCTGGCTGACAATTTAATGAGACGTTTTGAATTTTACCTAAGGCATTCTCACCAGTAGGAAATCCTGTTAGATTTACAAGTGTCCATCTGTTAAAATCCTCCAGAGTCATTTTAGATGCTACACTGTTTGTTGGGTTTTGACCTCCTTTGCTGTGATTGTTCAATTAGTTCTGTTGTGTTCAGACCACATTTGTGTTGAGCATTTTGGAAAGCACAGTAGGGAAGGAACTTTGCTTTGATGAGATTAAAATGCCAGCCAGGATGTGGCATACATTGCTGCTCACTTATTTTCCAGGGAAGTACGAACTGATATTTCCTTATTTTTCCTTATGCAGCTACCCTTGCAAACAGAAGAGTTACAGTGCCTAAACTGAGTTTGATGCACTTTGATTAAACTTCCTTTTGTCCTGTTAATGCATCTTGAAGGCATTAAGTGGGATCAAGTGGATTAAGGTTTCAAGAGTCCTTGAATCTATTCATAGACGTGCAAATGATACTATTTACTGTTCACTTTCTGAACCAGTTAGCTTATCCATAAAATGTGAATGATATATATGAGCTGTGTGGAAAAAAAATGTGTAGCATTTGAAAATCCTTGGGTGAAAAAAATGTCAAATTCCAAAGCTGCCTCGATTAAGGAAAAAAAAAATCCTATTCTAGTTTCTTTTATGCGTTAATGACAGCTACTCCCTCCCTTAGCCTTCTTCCCCTCTGAAAGCACAGGAGCAAACTTCAGCCCCTGCTGCCAGAGAAGGCAGAGGATGGCAGATCAGTGAAGCTTACACCTACAACTCACAAGTTTTTTTGGCAGAGATACTCAGCTCCTGCCAATACTATACAGGCAAAATGGCTCCACTTTGTCCTGCATGGAGACTTCTCTACAGCTCTCTTATCTGCACAGCTCAAGTAAACACCACAGCCATAAAATACACCCCCTCTGTATGTTCAGCATGCTCTGCCTGAAAAGTATATTGAGCAAGGGTTACAACAATTGCATCATAAGGTCATAAACTTATAATTAACTGTAACTAAATACACAGAGCTGGTTCTTCTCCTCCTCCTGCCTTACTGAGGAACTCAGTAAGAAAGAAACTCTTTCCCCCTCTCCTTCCCAGCTGCTGTGCAATTGCTCAGTAGCATGGGAGGACCCTTGGGCTGGCATGTAATTTCAAATCTTACGGAAGATGGCCGTGGCTTTTGGGAAAGATACTGTTACATGCATTTTGTAGGGCTAGAGCAATGAGGTCAGTCCCAGGATGCCAGGAGCTGTTCAAAGAGTAGAAGTATATTTTTTCCTCTCTCTTAAAAGACAGGAAACACTGAATGGGTAAGTGTTAATGAGGGAGCAGGGGTGCCCACTGTAAGCAATGGGTCCAATGGCCTTTTCAAGGGCAGAGCAGTGCTTCAAGACAGGATTTGACTACAGATAATGAGGTAATTTGGAAAGAATTTAGGGATGTACCTTCCATATCTGGAGGAAAATAGATGACACAAAATATTTTTTTGGGATGCATACTGATAGAAAGCAGGAGATAGAGGTAGTAGAAAGGGATGTGAAAGAGAGCAAGCACGTTATGTAAGGAGGCCTGAAAATGCAGGCATTCCACAAGTGGGAGGTGACACGGAAAAGCATGATGGGCACTGGATGATGGGCTGAGAAAAGAAACCTGACAGCAGAATTCTTGGTAGCAAACAGCTATCAAGTCTGCTAGCCAAGGCCAGAAAACTACACATTACTCCTCTAACATCCATGCCCATGCTGTGCATGGGCACTTCTTCAGGTTGAGCCAATGCCACTACTGTTGAGATCATTGCCACTGGGATAAGTTGGATGAGGAAGACTGTTTCTTAGTTATTTTTCCACACATAGCCAAGGACCCAGAGAAATGCCCAGTAGAAAAACAGTGTCTGAGTTATGGACTAGAGTGCAGACAGGGTGGTGACATACTTCGTGGTACTTAAGGAAATAGAGGGTGGAGGTTGGATTCTGGAAATGTACTGAATATGGAGTGTTCTTTTCATATTGAGGACAGGCTTACTGTTGGGATTATTCATGGAAAGACTCATCTAAGGTTACCATTATGTTGTTTTGCCTGTGAACTTTATATTAGTGCAGAGCTAAGACCTCCATGTTATACTACCAAGCTCTATAAAAGTTGCACAAGCGTTTCTTGAGTCAAGTCCACAAGCAATTCCTGACTCTGAGTCAGCACCCTTTTTCACTGAGAGACAACTCAGATTAAGAACTAATTTTCAGGGAGCAGGAATCTTATTTACCAGGATCCTTCTATTCATTACAACTCTCTCCCTAATCTTTCTTAAATTTACTACTTTGAATCCACACTACTCTGCCAGCTGTGAACTCCACATAGACCTCAGATACGTGATCTCTGAATTTGGTCCAGTGAATTTAAAAGAGCCTAAGTCATTAACCAGGTGCCAAAATAGAAGAGTTAAGCAATAAAAGACATTAGTAAGTGAACATTAATGCCAGTAAGTAACAGGCTACATTTTTATTTCAGATGCAATCCCCCAGGGGGCATATTACATAGTTGTGCCCTTGCAGCAGGAGCCCCCTGAGGCACAGTAACTCAGCGACACACCTTCTCCTCTCCTAATCCCTCAGGCAGTCATTTACCTCTGGCCTAAACCAGAAATAAAATAATATTCCATCCTTCCTCCTCCAACCCCCCCAAGTACTCACCGTCTCAGCTGAGCTGGCGAGAGAGAATGGACTCCAGGCTCTACTCATTCCCCACCCTCCAATTTCTAATCCCCAGAGAGGAAATAAGCAGATGTGTGGCCCTGCTTGTTTCATGCACCTGGACAAAGCCAGGGTAATCCATGTGTGGTTGTAACTGGGTTCTTACTCCCTCAGGCAGCAGCATTCTGCACACATGCAAAGCAGAGCATGGAGCTTTTCTTCTGGCTCCCTAGCATGAAAGTTCAACCATCGTGTACCCTTTCTAATACAGCCAAGAGGCTTTTTTATGTCTAAATCTGGGTATAATAACCCTTTTAAAAAAGCCCTAACCCACATCCCACCCTGTCACGATCCAAGGAACACTGGACTTTCCTCTCACTCCCAAATATTTTACTCTGAACTTAGGTCTGGGCTCCAAAATGGTCATGTGGCTGCTAAGCAAAGTATTGTCAATACAACCTGTGGGGCACAGTCCCAGCTGAGAAGGGGGTGACATTCCTCAGAAAACAATGAAAATATTTTGACAAGAAATAACTACCATTTTAAAAGGAATTTATTGGAGAGGGCAGGTGGAAAATGAAATTAGAAGGGAATCTCTGTGTGCCTGTAACAATAGGGAAGCGGATGGCAGTGACCCAGAGCAGCTGGTGGAGCAAAGCTGTCCCTTTCTTTACCCCAGATTTACTGTACTCTCTCTGGTTTTACTCCTTTACCTCTATGTTTCTCACCTTGGGTCCGGTATATGACTTGGGGTGAATGGCATGTGTTTCGTCATGGCATCTCATCTCGGAAAAAAACGCCCTCAGAGAAGCACCAATGCCTGCAAGTCCTCTGGCACCTTCCCTCCTGGGAAACTCATACAGACTGTACCAGCAAAGTGTCTCTGCGGGTAGCATGTACTTCCAGTGGGAAGTTCTCCAAGGATATGTGTGTCGGGAAGCACCACCACTGCGTGTCTAAGAGCATACTTCTTTGCACAGGAGGTTGCTGTGGATGACTAAAATGAGAGTGAACCAAAACAGGGCAAGAGGAATTTGAATTCAAATCCAATTCCCCCTCCTATGAAGACAGGCTGAGAGAGTTGAGGTTGTTCAGCCTGGAAAAGAGGAGGCTCTGGGTACACCTCATTATGACTTTTCAATACCTAAAGGGAGCTTATAGGAAAGATGGAGACAAATTTTTAGTAGGGGTTATAAAATGGACAGGGCTCTGAGCAACCTGATCTACCTGAAGAAGTCCCTGCTCATCGCAGGGGGTTGGACAAGATGACTTTTAAACCCAACCCAAACTATTCTACCATGAAATCCCACCATCGGCAGGGATACCACCTTCTAGATCGGGTTGCCCAGACTCTGTGAATCTGTGATTCCTCTAAAAAGCAGCTGAACTCTTTAACCAGTGAAAGCCACCGCACAATGAGACCACAGTACCCCTAATGGCAAAAATAAAGGCATATTTTTATCCTCTCACTGCTCTAGCAGGGAGATGGAGAGTCCACATGAGCAGCAAAGGAATTTCAGCATGTACAGTAGCACCACAGTCGCCCAAGGAAATGGCAATAGCTGGGTAAGTGGGTGAAATCCCCCATTTCTCTTCCTCAGGGCAACAGGAAAAGGTAGTGAGAGTGTATCATGGAGGTCTAGTTTCAGAAGAGAAATCTAACCAAAAGCAAATGTGAGGTTTTAAAAATAAGTTCTTATACCTTTAGTGGATCTGATTGGGGTGTTTTGGAGGACAGGGTCAATCAAGGGCCTATATGGAATCTCACATCGGATTTTCAATACTGTGGATGGAAAAACTCCTTTAAGGCCAAAATTCATTGGCCTCACTGCTACTACCCTGACTTACAATGGCCAGTGAGACGGTCATAAGAATTTTTATAAACTTGTATAAATTAGCCAATCCCACTCTTACTGTGATCACTGGAATATCCATTAACTTGGTCTGCTTTGCACTGGAAACAGATTGGACTAACATTTAAAGTTAGGCCATTCACTGAGGTGATTGCATTTTAATTTTAAGAACAACACCAGCTGAGCTGTGAGGCATTTGATTCATTCATAGTTTTAAACAAACAAATGAAATTGTCAAAAAGAATGTAATTGACTGATTAAGCAAAGATGGAAACAGGCCATGCATACAGAAATATAGCGACTTGTGAACATTCACTGAAGTTGGAAAAAAATACACAAGGGGAACATTTCAGTGTATGAAAAAAAAAAGCAAAATAGGAAGCTATCAAGAACATGGGAGAGTGGCTGGTCAATTAAGTACTGTGTAAAGATTTCCAATTTTCTTGTAGTAAATTATTTATTTAGCCCTTGCATGCCATCAATATATTTTACAAGTTTAATACCCAAATTATAGCTACCCACCCATTTATGGCCTTGTAAATGAGTCCTGACTTATCAATGTGAATTCTTGTTCTAGGCAATGTCAAAATTAGATTGGATTTGGATGTATTGCTTTTACCCTTATCAAGAAGGTTTGCTAGTGTGGTGTTTTATGGCTATATTTAAAATGGAAAGTACTTTTAAATAGACTTGCCTGGATAGCACAACTGATCACAGCTCAGATATGTCATTTCCCAGCTTAAAAATGTGTCCTAATCTAGGCAGGAGGTCTTGGAGATCCAGCAGAACCCATTTATACTGAACGCATTTCTCTGCAATCTCAATCCTTTGCGACGAAGTGGAAGAGCTATTGTGACAACAATGACCTTAATCTAAAGTAAGGATAGCTGGAACTCTGAAGTAATAAAACCAAATGGTAATCTGCATGTTTCCTGATTGTTCATAAGAAAAATAAGCAATAAAGAATGCAAATGAACAAGTGTAATGACTTCCTAAAATGCATTGCATTATATTTGGTTATTCTTATGGCTCTTACCCATATTTCACTTTTTAGTAAAGATAGGCAGCTATACAGCAAAGGTGAAGGAATTATCAATGAAGGAGAATAATATGTAAATGACCAACTAATCAAAAAGGCACACTGTTGTGTAAAATTATACCAAACAACACAAGTACCAGAAAACAGAAAAGAAATCAAGCGGAAACATTACTTGCATTTGACTAACTAAAAGCAGGATATGGCCCAGTGCAGGAGTCGTTTTGGAAGGTTAATAAAAACAACATTTGTATTCATGACATCAAAGGTAGCTGAGATTTGCATCTCTGCACCAAAGGGCATCTCTAATAAGAGGACAAACCAGAGAGGAAGCAAGTATCGATAGGTTTGTAACAAATTAAAATGGTGGCCATTTTATTGTTGGCTGCAGCCTGCTACTAAGTTTTCTGGGCCACGATTTTTTAGAGCATTAACTGTCACTGGTAGAAGACCCTGAAGCAGGAAGCGGGCTGGACCGAAGGTTGCCAGGCAGGCAGGACAGTGTTGGAGAAAAGCCCAGAGGAAAAAAAAAGGGAGCCCTGAACTGAGAGACGCACTCAGGGGAGACGGAGACCTGAAAACTGCCAATTCCATGTAGAGCTGTCCACCAGGATTTTGCACTCTGATGTTCCAGTGCTTATTCTAAGTACAGTCCTGGGGCTCAGCAAGGACATACAGCTCCAGCAAAGTATGCTGCATCCCTATATAGAGCAATGATGGGGAAAGAGTCTATCTGACAACAGCACAAACAAAGCTTTAGTAATGGACCCATTAATGGACCCACTTGCTGACAGCCAACCAGAGGAAGGGTGAATGAGAATTGCAACAGAACAGCACAGGTTTGGCTCAGTAGGGCAAGCATAATGGATTGGGTGCAGCAGTTAAGTGGGCATGAAGATAGCACAACTGGAGAAGCAAACAAAGCAGGGATCTAAGCAGGCAAGTACAGATCTAACTGTCTGGCTGTTCAGGCTCAAGTTACCCATTAACAGCATACAGCTGCATCAGAATAGACAAACATGCATAGAAAGGAAAAAGGGAGCTTTCAGGGAGGCATTTTGCAGCCACTGACATTAGATGCACCTCTTGCAGCACAAGCAGTCCAAAAGCATGGCATCTCAGCTGCCTAGATCCCTGCAGTTGTCCCAGGAAGAAGACCAGTTCCTCCAGAGCAGATTTCATCAGGCCTCTTCTCACACTTGTTTTACAATGGGATGAAAACCCCACTTTCTCTCAATGGCTAGCTTAGACTAGGAACCTCATTTTTTCAGACAATCAGCAGTACAGGATTTGGATCCCACCCTTAGAACATATATCTCACCTGTCAGGATCACTCATATAAGTAGCCTGATACAAGCCACTCTCCTGTGGCTGATATCTCTGTCATGTATCTCTCACCTTGCATTCACACAGACCACTTACTTCAAAAGCACTTTTACTTGGGAAAACTACCGTGCCTATTGTGCTCTCTTAAATACAATACCTTTTCTTGAAACCACAATAGTTTATTCTAGCTATTTGCACGTTCACTTGCTATCTATCTCAACCCAGTACAACTGCTGACTATTGGAAAGTACTGTTAGCATTAATCAGCGTAGATGGTCCCTCTATATTGCTGTAATTTCTGGTTAGAGCTATTTGTCTTCTGTCTCTCACATTGCTGTGTTTTTTTGAGGGGTCTGCAATATAGGTGAAAGCAGGTTAAATCCATCTTTTTCTGTCCCTATCTGAAGATTTACAAACATTAAGATTTTACGATAAATACTAAAATATTCCTTTTTTTTTTTTTCGTCTACTGACTTTAGTGGGAGCATAGTTGTTCCAGCATTCAGTTCTTTTAATAGCTTCATCCTAAATCAAGTTTGTGTACTGGCCACTTAGAATACCCCTCCAGCTAATTTGTTATGGTCACTATGTTATGTCACATTGATCTCTTCTGTGAATTTACAAATTCCCTCATAGATAACCTTTTTCCAGGTTTTCTCCTGCTCCCACTGAATTCAGTCATAAAACTCCCATTGTATTCAAAGTCAAAAAGGTTTGATCACTGAGTCTATTTTTATTTCAAGTTCAGGTTTATTCTACAGTTTCTGTCCCACGTGATTTTGTTGTGTTTTGGAACTGCTAAACAGCACAGACCATTTCAAGGAGGCATGGTAGCTGTGACAGCATCATATTAAGTCTTTTTAGAATCTAGTTCTCCTATATTGCATCAATGCAGTACATTGTTCATATGTTTCTAGTTACTCCTTTGTATTTCATAATCAGCTCTTTTTTTTAATTACTTAACATGACTGTATAATTGTGATCACATGTTAAGACTAAAATCGTGCCATTGATGAACTGTAGGAGAGGGAAGGGGTGGAGGGAAATCTCCTCTTGAGCTATAAATAGTCCTTACAAAGTGAAAACAACCTAATCCTTGTTAATCACAAATTAGGAAGGAGCGTGCCAAAAATAGCACGACGACGGAGTGTCAAATCAAACGCCTCTATGCAGGTAGTTTGTACAATACCAGGTGACTATAGCTGTTGTGGGAATACCCATGCTCAAGAAAACAGTCTAACTCAGTGCCAACCAGCCATCAATGACTGACTTTCTCAGAGAGCCTCTTTAAAAGGCATCTATGCAACAGAAATGAGTGATATGCTCCGTTCCTCCTGCATTACTTGGTCTCACTGGCAGTACAGTATACTTGTTGTAATCTAAAACCAGGCAGTTGTTTGTAGAGTAGTTAGTGTAAGAATCTAACAATGGCTGTGCCAGATAACTCTCCTACACAACTTCTGAGATCACTGTGACCATAAGTTTGTATTAACCACTCATCCTTCAGGTTCTGCTAAAATGCTTCCTCAGCAAGCTGAAGGTCTCCTGGATATTCAGGCTTCATGACAAAGCCTTCTGGCTCACACCATCTGAGCAAATTCTAAAGTCTTGACTACGTTCAAATTTTTTATAATAAGAAACTGCATTTTTTCCACTCTTAAGACTCCCCTCAGAGTGTTTATTATATTACATACATTACATAAGCTGGCATTTTAGGTGCTTTATGAGTTTTCCATAAACCCTTATTTACTAATGGCTAGTCCGACTTTGTGAGTCTATTGGAAGTTTTGACCTTTCCTAGCAATGGGAACCTGGTTTGAATAATGTTTATAGCACCTTTAAAAAGAGGCTTCATAGAACTATGATAAAAAAATCGCAATAATTAAGATAAAAATGTTTCCTTTATATGACACTTCAGCCACCTTTCTTTCACAGGCTGAGTAGTGTCTTTCCAGAAACCTTCAGCATGGACCTATTTCTCAGCTGTGGATTTCAGGTTGAGAAACAAAACCCTTTGGATTAAAAGTAGAAATAGACTAAATCTGGCAAGCTCTGCTGAAAGTTAAGTCTCATTACCTTTGCTAGAAGTTCTAGGCCCAGTTACCAGGCTCAGTAACTACATTCAGCTGACACCGTGCTTTTTTATGGTTTAAGAACTTCAAAGGTGCAAGATCTCTCACTGTCTTCATAAACTAGTAGTCCTTATTTTCAAAGATGCTGCTACTGGCAGACCTAGAGAAATAGCTGAGATTTTAGTTTGAAGGTAATCCTCTCCAGCTGGATAGGAAGTTCTGGATTTGAGATCCCATCCTGAGTCATTATCTGTCACACCAGAAGCTGTATCAGTCCTGCTCAGGTGAGGAAGAAGAGATGGTAGGATTAAACCACTGCTATATGACATACCACCCCTAGGTTTGACTTTTTGGTGGGAAGGAATTTAAAGTAAGTCTGGTGATATCCAGCTGGAAGAACTTTTATTGGTAGGCATGCAGAGTCACAGAACATAGAACAGTCTGGGCTGGAAGGTACTTCCAACCCTCCTACCATGGGCAGGGACACAGAATCACAGAATATGCCAAGTTGGAAGGGACCCACAAGGATCATAAAGTCCAGCTCCTGGCCCTGCATAGGTCCATCCCCAAGAGTCACACCTTGTGCCCAAGAATATAGTGCAAATGTTTCTTGAACTCTGCCAGGCTTGGGGCTGTGACCATTTCCCTGGAGAGCCTGTTCCAGTGCCCAAACACTCTCTGGGTGAAGAACCCTTTTCTAATATTCAGCCTAAAGCTCCCCTAACATAACTTCAAGCCATTCCCTTGGATTCTGTCCCTGGTCACCACAGAGAAGAGATCAGTGCCTGCCCCTCCTCTTCTCGTCATGAGGAAGCTGTAACTGCAACGAGGTCTCCCCTCAGCCTCCTCCTATCCAGGCTGAACAGATCAAGTACCCTTAGCTGGTCCTTGTACAGCTTCCCCTCAAGGCTCTTCACCATCTTTTTTGCCCTCCTTTGGACACTGTCTAATAGCTGAATATCTTTCTTTTTGCTCACAATATTATATGTGACGCCTCACCAGTGCAGAGCAGAGCAGGACAATCACGTCCCTCAAGTGGCTGGTGATGCTTTGCCCGGTGTTCTGCTGGACACGGTTGGCCCTCCTGGCTGCCAGGGGACTGCTGACTCATATTCAACTTGCCTTCGACCAGGACCCCAAGGTCTCTTTTCATGGCACTGCTTCCCCACATTTCGTTCCCCAGCCTGTATGAACATCCAGGGTTGCCCCATCCCAGGTGAGAATCCAGCACTTCCACTTGTTAAACTGCATATAGTTGGTGGTTTCCCAGTCCTCTGATTTGTTGAGGTCTCTCTGCAGGGCCTCCCTGCCTTCGAGGGAGTCAACAGCTCCTCCCAGTTTTGTGTCACTGCAAACTTGCTCAGTATCCCTTCCTGTCAGGCATCCAAGTAATTTATGAAGATGTTGAAGAGCACAGGGCCTAAAATGGAGCCCTGTGGAACCCCACTAGTGACAGGTTGCCAGTCTGACGTCACCCCATTCACTATTACCCTCTGTGCTTGACCCGTGAGCCAAGTGCTCACCCACCACATGATGTGTTTATCCAGCTGTGTGCTGGACAGTTTGTCCAGAAGGATCCTGTGAGAGATGGTATCAAAAGCTTTACTGAAATCCAAAAAGATTACATGAACTGGCTTCCCTTGATCAACTAGGTGGGTTACCTTGTCATAAGAGGAAATCAGGTCCCTGCAGATGGCATCCCTTCCCTCCAATGTCACAACCACACCACATATCTCAGTGTTGTCAGCAAACTTGCTGGGGGTGCGCTTAATCCCACTGTCCCTGTCAACTACAAAGATATTAAACAGCACCAGTCCCCTGAGGAACACCACTTGTCACTGGTCTTCACTTGGACAGTGAACAAGAATTTAGAAAAATGCTTGGGAAAAGCTTTCCCACCTCACAAACAAGCAAGAATATTTACCAGGTAGGCCCGCTTCTTAATACACTTGCAATTACTTTACAAAGATGCACTACAGGGAGATCTGCTCTTAATTATCTTAAAATACAGCCACAGGAAATGGCATAAGGCTGTGATAGGCTTTGTAACCCGGAATTCCTACTTTTAATCAGCATTAGTCATTTTAAATTCAGCTTTTTAAAAGTCTTAGTAAAGCTTACCTTAGGGAACAATAAAATAGCAATTATGTATGACAAAGGTATGGAGCAGAAACTATTAGTTATTACCTCAATAAAAGAAGAAAAGATGGGACTGTGAACTTACCAGCCAAATTCCAGAAAATAGGTTTCTTGACCTTAATGCAGAAAGCCCAAATGTTTGGAGATGGTAGTTTTGGTGTATCTCTCTAAAGAAACGAGGGCCTTTTTTTTAATTGCTCAACTTACTACTGATACTATCGTATATTAATTTAACAGCATTGATCAGTCAGTTTGACAAATCATCACTTATT
Organism: Oxyruncus cristatus; assembly: GCA_013399855.1. Classification (NCBI taxonomy): domain Eukaryota; kingdom Metazoa; phylum Chordata; class Aves; order Passeriformes; family Cotingidae; genus Oxyruncus; species Oxyruncus cristatus. The sequence goes on along the minus strand of VXAY01000707.1, from coordinate 622,762 downwards.
TGCTTGAATTACAAGCTCCTTATACATCTCCACATCGTGCAAAAAGTGTGCAATGTACCCTAAAGAGTCACTAGGCGGTAACATATGCAGAATTGAGAATACTTGGCCAAATACTGCATATCCTCACCTAATGTTTGTCCACACCAGAGAAATTCAATCAATCTTCTGCTGGAATGATATGAAGTTTTATAGTGTCTCATAAGATTTGATAGAGACAAAACCTAGAGAGCTCATTAACTAACTAAAGCTGACCAGAAGGATAACTGGTTTTCATGCTGCTCTGAAGAGACCCGTAGCCAGGTTCATCTCCATGCTCGCCTGCAAAGCCCAGACTGTAGGAATCCCTGTGAAACTTGATAGGAGAGTTCAGGAAGGTATGTGTTTTCTATTAAATGCCATCAGCATTTCCCATAAGGATAAAGACGTTGTGCTTTGCAAGTTTCTGCCTTGGTGCTTTTCATATATTTGCCGACTATTTCCTCCTAATACAGGGCAAGGTTGCCCCATGCACCCACACTGAGGAATAAGGAATTGAGTATCTCCCTGGGTGGCCCCAGTGCATCGACCGTCTGTGCCTGATGGGCAGAGGAGGCCGCCAGGGAGCCTGTGGAGCCCCAGCCCTCTTCTCCTCCACCCCAGCACCCCAGCGGGAAGTAATTTACTGGTGATCTGGGCCAGGAGCAGTCTGCTTTGCTCTCTGATTAATGGGACCACAGACGAAAGCATCATTCCCCGACTCCCAGGGCAGGGCAGCTGAGAGCAGCTCTCCTCTGTTTTAAGCTCCAAGGCTTAAAATCTGCTTGCCCCTTTTTTGGGGAAGTGGGGGGGGCCTAGGGGGCGTGGTAAACTAGGCCATATTTGCTGGTCATTTCTGAAAACATGTAATAGTTTTCCTGCAAAGTAATAGCAAATAGGAGAGAAGACGACAGGAATGGGGTTAGCTACATACAAGATGGTCCAGATAGAAACATCAAGAGGGAGAGAGGCTGATTCTCAACTTTATATCTGCACGGAGCTGGGAAGTTTTCTGCCTCTAAGCATGTAGCAGTACTTTGAACCTTGCTCTCCCATTTCTGAGTTAATAAGCCTGCCCCGAGGAAAGGGAGGTGCCTGAAACAGCAGCATGTGGGGTTTATTTGGATTGTCCCAGCTACTGAGTCTGCCCTGCAGCTTACTAAGTGATTGGCACATTAATTAAAAATAATCCCCAGACATTTCTAAAACAAACATGCTTTGTCCTTTCTCCCCCTTCTTTTAGATATTTGTTACTTTCCAATAAGCTTAGGAAAAATGAGGAATAAAGCGAATGAGTTGCAGAAATTCTGAAGACCTGTTTCCTTACCTCGATTATGCACATGTGTTACCTAATACAGCAATTTAAGAATGACATTTTCTAAACCATCTGATGCAATACATGACACCTGGCATGCTGAAAAGGAACTTGACAGTCTCTAGGGGTTTAGTCCGTCTTTTATCATCTGCCAGCTATATCTGTAAGAATGCAGCAAATGCTCATTCACTTATTGTCTTGGTCTGCAGTTGGAGTGTTTTCTCTGAAATGCAAATGGAGTAATGGAAGATTGAATCAAGAATAGCAAACGGATCCACCCGGCCATTGTGTGGAACTACGACTTCATGCTGCCCAGAGAGGTTGCAGAGTATCCTTCACTGAAGATATTAAAAATCCACTTGCACATGATCCTGTGCAACCTGCTCTAGGTGAGCATGCTTTCGCAGAGGTGTTGAACTAGAGGATATCTAGAGCTTCCTTCCAGCTCCAACCATTATCTGTGATTCAGATTGACTGAATCAAAAGACCTTTACCAAACTTTTTTATTCATGTTGGTGTCCTCTGGCATCCATTTGTGGCACTGTAATAGTGATGAGATTAGCCCCAAAAAAGGGCTAAAACAGACTCTGAAAATTAAATTATCTAGTTCTTCTCCCATCAGTCAACAATCCCTGTCTATCTGTGCCGTTAGTTATCTCTATCGCTTTTCTCTTGATGTCTAGTGTAAACCTCCTTCACTGCAATTTAAACCCAACACTTGCTGTTTTGTCACCACTGGCCAAAAAAGCTTATTTACTTTCTGTCTTAATTGCCTTTTACATATTTGAAGACTGCTAGCCTTGCTTTAGAGCTGAAAAGAAGCAAAAAATAATACATTCATTGGCACTGCTAGGTCCAGTTTAATCCTTAGCAGTCCTAATCCTGACGTTGTTTTTCAGGATCTGAAAGAAGCATGACACAGACAAGAAGTAGTTGCCAGACAAGGAGATGAAGGTGCTATTGACTTGGCTATTCGTGCACCTGACAAAGTAGGGGGGAAGGAGGAAGGACATGGGCAGTTCTGAAGGTGCTCTGCCAATTCCCCTAGAATAGGAGGAGATCCCGTCTCCATTAGTACTTGAGGACAGGCAGAAGGGACTGGGACAAGCATCCTGCTAGCACCTGCAGGGATATAGTTAGAGTGAGCCCTGTTTGTCTGCTGCTGAGGGATAGGCTACAGGGCAGAATGAGGCTAAAAATTAGAATGCATCTGAAGCACTTCTTGGATTTTCAGAACCCAAAATATGAAATAATTTAAGATGACTTAGATAAATTTCTGTGGCTCTAATCTAAACATTTTATAGTTCATAATGCTGTTGATTTGCAAGGGCAAGTTGGCAATCCTGAGAGAAAGCTAAGTGTGATTACTAAAACTATTCCATTTAATTATAAACAAACTTATGGCATAATTTTTATTTTGTAGTGTTTAGATTGTATCTGTCCCTCACAAGGAAAACTATTCTTTTCACAAGCTTTAAAGAAGAGCCAAAAAAAAAAAAAAGGTGTTCTAGTGTATTCTTGTCAACATTAAAATGAATTATCCTAGACATGGATTTTAAAAAACAGTTCTTAGAAAGTGATACAATAATCCTCCGTCAGAATGCAAAGATAATTACGCAGCATTGTTCCACCAGCTTGGTTTATTCTGTTCATGCTCCAGGTGGTATTAAGAATCATTCTAATTGTGAGTGTTCAAATATGCTTAAGTTCATGTGAAAAGCTCCCTCATTAGGAAGGAAGACCTATGCTGGAGTGATAACTTAAGGCTAGACTCTTATGTGGCTGTTAGAGAGGAAAACAGAGTGGTTTCTTTTGCCATATGATTTTCCTGCCTCTTCCTTTTTTCCCCTTCTTTTTAGTTCCTCGGCTCTGTTTGATTTACGCTCTTGTTCGTCTACTGTTTTGAGAACCTGATGTTGTGGAATCTTTAAGTCATCTGTGACCTAGGTCACTACAGACAGGAGCAATTTAGTAAAAGTATTAATTGAAACTCTCTGGCAAGCCCTACTTCTGCAGATGAAGTTACACATCAAACCTTTGCAGACTGCAACTACACTTCTGAACAGACTAAGATTTTCAATATCTCATAAACAGGCTCCTCAATCACCAGAATCTAATAAGACTATAATCATCATTGACACTATAATGATTAAAATGAATAAAACCCATTAAGAAAAGTCATGTTGAGTTATTAAAAGTTTCGCTCTGTGTGATATGTAATCTTTTATCCATTTTTTATGATGAAATCTGTAACCATCTATCCACAAAAGACCATTAATTTACTGCTCTGTGGATGTTACCATGCTCTTTAGTTTAACAGCTTATCATTGATTTCTTGAGGGAGATATTATATTTGGAGAGATACACATGGAACTAAAGCCAGTATGTTGCTGTAAATTTGCCACTGACAGGATGATCAAAGTATTTTGGTCTACTCAACGCAGAGGGCTGGTGAACAAGTTCAGAAGAGCCTATGGTCATATCCCTGCTGTTGTAAGCAGACCCCGAGGCAAGGCAGCAGATACATGTTTTCAAGAATCACAAACTCTTGTAAGAAAAGGTCATGTGCACTGCAGGGGGAAACACAATAAAATTTCCATTAACTAGAGCCTAGTTAACCGGCTTATTGGCATCTATTAGAAACAAATTGCAAACAAAACTGATCCTATTATAAACTTCCCCATGTTCCCTCAGTAAAATAAAGTCACTGAATGACCCACAAAAGAGAGGAGGAACACAGTTTGTCAGATGACTCGTTTTATTTTCAAGGGAAGTATTACGTTTCACCCACTGAAGGGTCTACAACCACGACTGGCAGAAAATTACATAGTTGTGGGAAATACGTGAATCAGTGCATCGAGAGTAACCTGGAGCGGGGAGACAATGTACTCCCGCTCACATTCTTTTAACAGGGACTTTTCCTCCGCCCCTAGGCAAACAGCAATAAAAAAATGTGAATGAAAGGATGTGTACACAAACTTTCCATCTAAGTGGTGGGAGAGCACTCTTCCTGAAGTGTACATTTTCTCATAATAAACCCGGCTCCAATATCTTTATTGCTCATCTCCTTTTTAATCTTATTAACAATAAAGCCTGAAAATGTTTTGAAGAAGTCAAATAAAGGGTGTTGTCTTTCTTTTTTGAACATTCTTTCCATTTACCTGGGATGACTAATAAACTGTCTTTCCCAACATTTTTAATGCTGGGTTAAATCTTCAGCTGGTGCAAAGTCACTCAAAAGCAGTGAGGATATGACAATTATTACTTGCTGAGAATCTGACCTGATCTCTGTATTTTCCATCTTTCTGTTTTTTTCCTTCAGGTGCCTCTTAGCCCTTCAAATATAACTATGAATCAGATGAAATTCCTCTTGGTTTATCTGAAGCCAGTACCGCAGAAATAAAAGTCAATTTGCAAGGGGAATAAAACGAAGAATTATCTGTTTTTCAAATAAAATTGGCACAACAATTATAAAAGTCAAATATCACCCTCCCCTTAGCAAAAAGAAAGTAGGGGATGGAGGATGTGGGAGCATGGAATGTACAATAATGACTGTAGATGTCACTTTGACAGAGAATAGTGCTATAGGGAAAATGCTTTTCAGGGAAAATTTTAGGCACTCTGGTCAGAGACAAGGGGTGTGCCAAGGAATTTAGAGAGGAGGTTGCTCTGGCCAGCCTTGCCCTTTCACATGTTCTGCCAGTGCAGGATGCTGCTTAACTGAAAACCCCAATCTCCTGTACAATGCTATTGAAAGAGTAGTAGAAAGGCTTCGAGTAATCATTGTTGTAGTAGGAGTTTGGGAAACAATCCTAAAAGTTAAGCCTTTCTCTTCAGAGTAATTACTGACCCTTACTTTGAAGTTAGTGGAAAATACCTATCATGATCATTTGGTTTTATACACCAGCTACAAGCTCTACTGGGAAAAAAAAGAAAGAAAAAAAACAAACCAGAAAAATAACCAAACCAGCATGGAGTCCACCTACTCTGATATCAGCAGTCTTTCCTGAAGTCTGGGTGCTGGATTTACTGAGTGATCCATGCCGAGTTCTACTTCAGTATTTCGTTGGTCCCTGTGATGCTGTTTTTTCTTCCCTTACAAACAGAAATGAGAGATTAAAACTCTACTGTGCAAATCTGCCGGAGTCACAGAGCCTCTTGCCATAGGGAAACTTTTGCATTGTTCAGCCTGACCTTTTGCAGAGCACAAGCCAGGCAGTTTAGTACAGCTGTCAACAGATTCAGTTCAATGACTTAGGTGAGTCTGAAGTATTTCAGTTCATTGGTCGTATGTAGATTGTGTGCCATTAGTAGAAAATGGGTAGTCTGAGATATTTACGGTGAACTCTGCAATCATCTATCCTTTGAAGAGCATTAATTTACTGCTCTGCACATGTGACCATTCTCTTTAGTTTAGCAGTTCATCTTGCTGGAGGGAAAGGAATTTGTTAGTAACAGATTATTCTGACAGGTGACCTATATTCCATGTTGCAAAAAATGGGATTTCTGCCAGACCTTTCCTCACTCCAGCTCTGATCAACTGTTTGACTCTGTGTAAGTCATAACACCACGTACTGGGAAACACCTGAGGAAGCAGGCTCAGAGTGCTGTGCCATCCTATCTATTGTCCCAATCCCAGCTGTTGCCAGAGCAAATGACTAAACAGGAGGAAAAATCCCCAAATCCAAGTTCAATTCCGGTTGCATACCAAAGTGCTGGTATTCTTTCCTGATCCTCGCAACTAATTCACTAAAACCCTGAAGCATGACTTGACTACAGTCATGTATTAATACAGAGCTTCAGGTATTATTAAAGCAAAGATTTGTCCCCTACCCCTGGACTAAAAATGGAAGGGAATAAATAGGAAAATTGTGGCTTAACAGGTGTTTGATTCCTTAAAAAATAGTGAATGATATCTGTTGTCAAAAGATTCGAAGGGGAAAAGTTATTAGGTAAATGAAAGCTTATTAAGGAATATTCTATGGCAGTGAATGAGGTAAAAGAGAGGAAAATGCCTCCATCCTTGAAGAAATATTTACTTTAATTCACTTCAGCCAAAGGGAACCTGCTAAAATACACATATTGTTTAGATATTAATTCATTTAATTTTATCTTCATATTTTTAAAAGTATATATCTTTCAGCAAGGTGGTAAGAGTTTGTTGCATGAATGTTTCCCTGGTATTAATCTGAACTGTAATTAATTATAATCTTTTAAGATGACTCTTGTACTGTCCAAAAAAGTGAGGGGATTGTGGGGGAGTAGCAGTGGATGCAGGAATGATGAGAAAACAAGTCATTTCAAGAGTTTTAGTGAAGCTGTTCAATGGTCAGGGAGGATGATGGACTGATGAGTCAGCTGTTCCACACTTACAGGTGGAGAGAGCAATAAAATCTTGCTGAGTTTGCCTATTGAAATTATACGGTTTCATAAATAGTATAATATTTTTCTCAGCAGGTAAATGGTGTATTTTAAGGACGACTACTTTGCAACATGTAGAACTATCCAATGGCTGAAGGTCAACAGGCCATCTGCTAAATGAAATTATAAATCCACAGAATTACTTGATAGGAAAGTAATTGCTGAAGCTTTGTTCTTGTTGTGAAATTATAGTTTACTGAATAGACAATATTTTTGTGGTAAACATTTTCCTACAAATATCTCAAAGGCGAGAGGGCAGAAGAAATTTTTGCCAACATGTGCCTCAGCAAGGAGAATCACATTTTATGATAAACTGGTCATAATCGTTGGGCATTTTTTCTTTCCAGCTGGTGCAGTAAACAACAGTTTTCTTTTTCCTTTCTTGCTCAAACTTGGTGTTTAACCTCAGCACTGTCTTTATATTGGTGACAAGGGCATGGAGTTATGGATTCACAGAAGTGACTGTTGAAAGATACTTTTTTCCTAAATAAGGGATGTCTGGCCTCAACAAAACACAGCATATGAGAAATATGAGCTGTATTGTCCTTCTATAGCCCTCAATCAGATCTTGCAATTGTTCCTAACCCTTGTCTGGTGGGACGCTCCTTCCTCCCTGCTCTCTGACTGAATGTTTATAGGCAGAGGTAGATGAGGGGTTTCACAAACAGCCCAGTGAAGCTGAAGAAATCACTCAGAGAACTGGCAACACTGCTAGGGAGAATTAGCTTGCTGAACTCCTGGCCAAGGGAGTCAGAAGATGATTTCCTTCATAAAGCAATAAGCAGATCTTTGGATACCTTCTCAGCTTACAATCCCTTGGCAACCAGTGCCCAGACTCCATCCCTTCCAGTCTAAAAATCAGCTAATGTTTTCTGAGATTGGTCTGTAAGATTGCTATTATTTCAGAGTAGTCTGAAAAGTTACCCACAAGTTTCATCAGTCATCATACAAGTGAACTTTGCTCTGCAAGTCCTATGATATCTTGATCTTTTTTATAAAATGTTCTTTTTATGGAATATTTTTTACAACAGAACACATAACTGATACTCAGGAGTATTCACCATGCAGTAAGCTTATTTATACCCAACATGATGCTAAGCATTATAATAATCAAATTACAAATGTCTTGCTCTCACAGGGGATGCACACAAGGTCCAAAGAGCTCTCAGCTGAACCCAGACATTGCAAAATTTAATGCAGATTATTTCCATGAAAAACTGTGCCAGTATTTAAAATGATTAAACAGATAGGCCTGATAGAAAGTCATCTTTGAATGCTCATTTCCACATGTGGCTTTTGAGGGAAAAGTTAGGCTAAGCAACAAGGTTTCACCCAGGACTCGTATTTCACAGTTCGCTGTTAGGTATGGAAAAGACCTTAAAATATGAGTCTAGAGGGTGTAAGGAGAAGGAATATCTAGAAAGTGGCTATTGGTGTAGTCTAAGGCACTAACACTAGAACAGTTTCCTATATAGCTCTTCTGGAGATTAGTGTTAAAACTGGGTAAGTAACCAAGAATAATTTCTTCTATGAAGAAAGAAATTAGTGAAGACTCAACTTGCATGGGCAAGCATGCTCAGAGGCACTATTTGCCTCAGATCTCCAGGATAATTTGTAATAGCTTTTTGCTGTCCAGAAGTTATATTACTGATTTCTTTCCTGTCTTTTAAAATTTGTCATTAGTTCATATTTTAGCATAATATAAATATATCAGCTGGCACATATGTTGCCATTCTAAATTATTATTGCGATGGCTGGATTCTTCCTGCACTCTTAAACTGAAAGGCAGTTTTTCTCAGGTTTGCCATAAAGTCTTGAATTTGACCTCTGAATTCTGTATGACTACTCAGAGAGTCAATCAGCTGGTAAAGTTACATCACTGGCTGAATCTTCCATTATGGTCTTAACAATCTCTGCAATAGATAACCCACAGGCAAATCACATACCACTCTTTTAGCAATGCTAGAATTGTACTCATTTACAAAGCTGTCACTGAATTTGCAGTGGTGCCTTGTACTTAGAAGATAATTTGTTTTAATTTACATGAAATTATCTATCTCTGCACATACTTTACTGATGTAAATATACACATGCTTTATATTCGCGGTATTTAATATAGAAGATTCTCTCCCTTTAGTGGCTGTTTTACCTGCTTCCCAGGTTAGGAAAAGAATGGCAAATATTCAGAACAGTTATGTTTTCATCTAGTTCGGTGTATATCATGATGTAATACTTTCCTGTTCATATTTAAAATTTAAAGTCCCACATCAATAAAATTTTTTAGCATGGATTTCTTTCCATGCTAATTCAGCTATCACATACTATCCTGTACATAGTGAAGTGTGCACCATTCCACTGAATCTCACACACATTTGAATGGAAGGGGGTCAGATGATTTTACAATTACTCTAGTTCTGTAAAGACTAAGTTCTGTAAAGTTCTCTTTGTGAAGGGTGTAACATGTTTTTACCTTTTTTTCCCATATAGCAAAGGAAAAAACATTAATCACTAGCACAGTAAGGTATAAAGTTTACACTTTATCAGTAGTTTATCAGCATTTTTAATGTTCATCTTTCAGTAAAAAAGTTACAGAGGTATTACATAAGAAATCCTAGATAATATCTTTGTAATATATTTGAGACAGAACACTGTTTGCAACTGTTTAAACAAAATTTAAGGTGAACATACTTCAGCTTGGCTGGCTTTCAAGCATCACTTTAAAGTAACTATTGAGATAGAAACACCATTATTCATAAAAATAACAACAGCAAGATAATAATAAAAATGTGCTTGCTAGAACTTGTGGCAACATTATTGCAGATAATTGCAAAAATAAGGGGATTTGTTTAGAAATCACTGTATTTAAAAATAAAAGTTAGAGTCTTAAGCTCCACACTCCAAGTTTGCCTTTCAGTTACAATTTCAAGTTTTCCTTCACAAAGGAGATGATGGGAAAGCCTTATCTTTTGAAAAAAAGCCAGGATCCTCTTGGTCCTAGGACTCGTGGTTTCAAATTAAAAACAAACTACTACAGGAATCATGGTATAATCAGGAAATCTGTTGGTCCCATGGCACGACAAAACAGTCACATTGGCTTGCTTAATCTAGAATACAGTTTGCTAGCCCAGGCTTCACAAAGCCAAACAGTTTGTTGAGTGTGGCTTAGCCCCAAGAACGGACCTGATTATCAGGAAGAGCTACAGGCTGCAGTCACAACCTCATGTCAAAGCCTTCTGCTGCCATCGCTTGCATATGGAAAATGTTAGAGAACCCAAACAACTAAAGCAGGCAAGAGGAACAAAAAGAGAACAGCAATGACTTTCATGTGTCCCATAAATATACCTTGGCAGTGAATCCATTTGCAAGCATAACACACTAGACAATTAGGGGAAATTTTTCAGATGTGTTCTCTTAACTTTTAATGCAATATTGCTTGCCTGGTTTTCATAGGAAAAATTTGGGCCTATGTAAACCTCAAGTTTTCATGTTGCATGTGAAAGTTGGCATGCAACCACTCCTTGTGTTGTTTCAGAGGCTGTGAAGAAGGGCCTTTGAAAGTTGAACCTGTTAGTTACCATTCTAATGCAGAGATAAAATACTTTTTCTTTCCCTTGATCTCACAGGGTTTTCACAAGCTTCAAGTGAAAATAAGTGTTAACTACTCTAAGTAATTTTTGCAAGATGTCTCTGGCAAATTACCCTCGAGATCGTAAGTAGGTTCATCCGATAGCTGGAGCCCCTTAAAGGGTCTATTAGAAAACTATGCTCATGAAAGTCTTTCTTATTGATTGCAACCATTATTAGCTCAACTGGCCTGAGACAGAGAATAAATATGCATTATATCTTTTGAGAAAACAAGTTTCACAATTATACAGATTTTATTAGACAAACAAGATTTTTAAAAGCTTGTATGGTCAGTTCCTCTTTGGAGAGGTTTGTCCAGCTTGGAATCATTATAAGAGCTAACAGCAGCTCTCTGTATTGTATGATTCATCTGTCCCTACAGATAACCCTATATATCACTGCAGAGTGTGCTGATTAGAAGGGATGTTACTAGGACCCAGAGGCCTAAATTGCTATGTGATACAGCATTAACATTTCACATTTATTAACTCAACATATAAACTATTGATCTGAAATAAAATTAGTGGTTGTTCTAGCACAGAAGTGAAGAATAGCTCTTTGTAATGGAAGAAATTCTCATTCTTGATTGCATAACAGTAAACATTAAATTTCCTTATTATAAACGCATTTAATTAGCAAAGATTTTCATTTTTTCCCAATACCACAGGGGGCCAATCACTATTCTGAGCACATATCACTTAGGTGCATAAAAATTTGCATTGTGCAGTTGTTTTTTCTTTTGAGAGAATGCCTTGGAATATAACAGAATATAGATATGGCACAAGTGTTTTCTATATAAAATTAAAATTCAGTTCAGCAGAAAGTGTGCAGGAAGGAAATGTATTTGGAGGTTCTATTTCCTCTCTGTCTTCTTGTTCTTCACGACTCCCTGAAAACTTTGTAATGGATATTGTTACCACAAAAAGAAAATGGTTTTGTTGTTCGATATAAAATACCCCTGCAAAAAAAATAAAGGTTGCTGCTTTTGAACATGCTCTTGCCTCACGTAGACTACAGCTGCCATTTAAAACCATAGCTTGCATGTCACTGATGCCTCCAACTCGGTTTACTTCAATTCTCTCTCCGCCGTGTAGTCCAATGCTACGAAACAGAAACTAACAGTTAGAAATATGTTGGTATACACAAACACCAAGTGAATGACTTTGTGTCCCGAATACTCACTTGTGCTGCATATGGTGTTTACACCATAACTATAAGGCTTGTCAGGCTAATCATTATTGATCTGATTCTGAGAGACTGCAGCCAGCATCTCACCACTCGGTTATGCTTAGGCCAGCAGATGCACTGAAATGTGAGCAAAATGTTTTGAAACATAATAATGCAGTTTTCTCCCAGAGATTCTGCACCAAACTTAGAGTTATCTTGAGTGACGTCGTCAAAGTGCATGTGAAGTCTGGTGAGCATTTGTCTGTGCACATGCCCAGTCCCTTTATGTGGGAGAGTGACAGGAAATATTTGTATCCTCAGTGGGTCCTACACATTTTTGCCTCAATGCAAATCAGAGACCATCCTCAGAAGAAAATCTTTGTGACATGTTGACAATGCATATAATATAGCATCTGCAATTTTGAAAGCATGGTATCATTGGGGTGTTAGGGCGATTTGTTTTGCGGGTTTTTTTCATAGTAATGTACACCTTTCTACCTTTATAACTATACTAAATTTGTATATAACAAGCGAGATTGAATTTGTAATGCTTATAGTGAATGGAATATGTATTATTGTCAGAAGATATGAATTTTAGCTCTGGACTCAAAGTAGCTCAACTATCTATGCCTGCTTCATGGAACGGCTGCATGGAATGAAACAGCATTATGGACACAAGCACAAATTCCTAATTATTTTGATGGGAGAGAAGGGGAAAGAGAAGATGGAAAAATACAATTTAGCCTATATATTATTCTTTCAATCACGGTCTTCAAAGGCTAAAATAGATGCACAAAACCACAATCCTGACAATTGCTCCCTGCAAATACATTGGCTTCAAGTGAGAAGTCAGCACTATTTGGAATTAGGAAAAAGAAAAAAATAAAGTTATTGTGATTAAATATTTCCTTTTCCAACCAGAACTGCTGATTTGACTACAACATTCAGCTACTCAAGATGATGTTTGAAACTTTGTTTCAGCTCCTTACAGACATTGTCTCAATCATCTCTTGCTACTTGTGTATTTCTTACAATTTCTGGCCTCTGTTTGGGAGCTGTGGAAATGCAAGCTTTCTCTCCATCTTTTTAAATAGCAAACCATACCCAAAACGAAGAAAGGGTCAAACTGGTGGTTAGATATATTGTCTTTCATTCCAGGGCTTCCTATAAAAGTGCGGCTAAGACAGCTGTGGTGGAATCAGACTGCCAAGAACGCCTTATAACACAAGGGTGTATCCAAGTGGTTTATATAACCTTAATTCAAGCAGCACAACTAATGATAATGATATGCTACGGTATTATTATGCCAGGAATGTATGAAATCAAGAGAGAACATTTCATTTAAAACTTTGCTGATTTTTCACATTTGCTTAGCATTTTCTCTAATGATTTCTTGCACTGTTTTTATGCCACCTCAGATAAAATGCCATCATACATGATATTCGCACCATTAGGCACAAAGTAAGCGTTAGTTATGATTAGAGGCAATGCTGTGAAGCATTAAAAAATGTACAGGAAATAGTTTTTAAGCATACTTTCAAAGACTGTGAAGCTCGACTGTCTGTCACTTGCTTTCACCATGCCAGCTGGGTAATGTTCTGCATTTCACCAAAGCTAGCTACCATTTCCAAACAGATCCATACAAGATTTTAAGTGTTCATATTTGAGTGAGAAGTCCAGTAAAAAATACATTCACACACACAGAGCAGAAATCTAATGAATCTATCTAGAGGGAATTAAGTGAAACAAAACACAACCATTACAATTAATCACGAGTAAACATGATCATAATACATTCTTTTCAAGGAAAGGAAACCCTTTTCTCTCATGAGCTGCATGTTGTCAAACAACACTTCCAATATTTGGTTTTTATTATGACTCCAGTCTTTGTGGAGCATAACAGTGATTTTGACTTAGACAAGGGGTGAATAATGTAATTAGATTGAATTAATAAAACTCATGCTTTTGCACTGTTCTCATGTCAGTATGGGAATTTTTCTCAGCTATTTCCTAATGCTGAAATCTACTGGAGTACCGTTCCATGGGATTAAGTCTCTACAATTATTCTACAATTATTCATCCTCTGGCTTGTGAGAAGAAAAACAAGACTATTTTTGAGCTGTGTGAACTATTCTTTCAGCATTTGGCCAGGTCAATTAGAGTGCAGTAAGTAGAACACGTGAAAGAGATGCTGAAACAAGCTAAGACCAGCTGAAATCAAGTCCCTTGGTATACATTAGTCCAGACCTTTTCATGTTCTAGTTCCACGTAAATTATTATAATTTTTCTTTGTATTTGTGGTTTTTTAATTTATTTACCCAGAAAAGCTGACCTAAGGTCCAGAATCTGATTTTCCGTGAGTTCACTGTTTGCAGCACTATAGTGACTCTTTTTGAACCATCAAAGAGATAAAAGGCATTCAGATGATTTATTGGAGTGGATCTTGCTGCCAGCATCTCCCCTGGTGTGAATGATATGCATGATTCCATTGCATTTCATGACCATTAACCCAAAGCACTCAAAGATGGAAGACAAACATACTGTTTGTGTAAAAAACTTTAAGGTTCCATATATCCACACTCCTCGTGCAAGAGAGATTTGCCATAACTTTGGATTTATTCTTTAATTTTTAAATTGATCATTTTAACCAAAAAAAAAAAAGTTCAAAACATCTAGTTTAGAAAATAACATAACTTTCTGATGCAAATGATTGATTGTCCTCAAAACTGGGATGATTTTGTAAGTCAGGATTGAAATCTTGACTTAGAGCAGCGTAATATAAGTATACCTATGCCAAAATCTTCTCACAGAATGGCTAAGGTTGGAAGGCACCTCAGGAGTTCATCTGGTCCAGACCCTGCTCAAGCAGGGCCACCCACAGCCAGTTGCCCAGAACCATGTCCAGACAGCTTTCCAGTATCTCCAAGGATGGGGGATGTCACACCCTCCCTGGGACAAACTGTGCCAGTGCTCCATCACCCTCATGGTGAAAAAACATTTCCTAATGTTTGGCCAGAACCTCAGACTCCTTTCCTCTGTTTCTTTGTTTCTATGGAACACAAGGAAGTGTCACGCTTATGAGAGCTGTGTCCCTCCATACTGCTCAAAGAAGGCAGTATGAAGACAGCTCTACTTTGCTTCTCTGCAAGTGAGCTCAAATATCCTTCTCTTTCTAACATTTGCATTTCAATAATATAGATGCTTCTGGAGACACCAGAAAAAGAAGGATACTGACTGCCAACACAGTAGAGACCTCACCAAAAATACCAACATGATAGAATCATAGAATCAACCGGGTTGGAAAAGACCTCCAAGATCATCAAGTCCAACCCTTGATCCAACACTGCCATGGTTACTAGACCATGGCACTAAGTGCCACATCCAGTCTCATCTTAAAAACCTCCAGGGAGAGTGAGTCCACCACCTCCCTGGGCAGCCCATTCCAATGTCTTATTACTCTCTCCATAAAAAATTTCTTCCTAATATCCAACCTAAACCTCCCCTGGCAGAACTTGAGACCATGCCCTCTTGTCCTACTGCTGGTTGCCTGGGAGAAGAGACTGATGCCCACCTGGCTACAACCTCCTCTCAGGTAGTTGTAGAGAGTGATGAGGTCTCCCCTGAGCCTTCTCTTCTCCAGGCTAAACAACCCCAGTTCTCTCAGCCGCTCCTCACAGGACTTGTGCTCAAGTCCCTTCCCCAGCCTCGTTGCTCTTCTCTGCTCCAGCACCTCAATATCCTTCCTGAACTGAGGGGCCCAGAACTGGACACAGCACTCCAGGTGTGGCCTCACCAGTGCCGAGTACAGGGGCAGAATCACTTCCCTGTTCCTGCTGGCCACACGGTTCCTGATCCAGGCCAGGATGCCATTGGCCTTCTTGCCCACCTGGGCACACTGCTGGCTCATGTTCAGCTTCCTGTCAATCCAGACTCATGATACTTGAATGACGCTTGGTACAACATGCTTCTCCTTTTGCTTTGAGTTTCCTGTCTCAAAAAATTATTTTAAAAAAAGATGTTTACTCTGAGAGGAAGGGACATTTCCCTGGTGTACAACAGGGCCTAAGAGAACAAGGAAACATCATCACAGGAAAAGAACAAATGTTTTCAGTAAGGCAGGAGGCAGCTATGTCATCCAAAAAAAAATCTACCCCCTCCTGTTCACACTGAAGCTCAGATGTTGGCTTCCCTCCATTTGTGGTACTATAAGACTAGAAAGGGGATGTTTTCGTTGTCATTTTCAAACAGATCTTTTAATCAGTTGCTAACTGACAGGGAAATAATCAGAAAGTGCAGAAATACTTGTAGGGTATTTTTGTCTCAGAGGTGATAACAGCAGAACAATGAAGAAACCTTAAACTTCCAATACAATTCAAATTAATATAAATCATCGGAACAGGCTACATTTGGAGGAAACTTGTTGTTACTGATGATGACATCAGCTAACTGTTATGATTCCATAAGGGACAATAGCATCCGCTTAATACTTCATGTCATTCTTGTGAACGTGGCTGTTAAATACCAAAACCTGTTATTCTTCTCCTTTCAAGAAGAGAAAGGTGTCTGAAAAAACATCATTGCAAATCACCTTAATTTATCTGGCACTGAAAACAGAAATCTGTCTTACCTCTAACTTTCTTTATTTCATGATGTTACTGGTAGAAAAGGGCAGAGCCGCTATTACTTAGAGCTGTATTTCCACACCTTTATGTGTGCACACTGCTTTGAGCACAATTTAAGCACAATTTAACCATGAATTTCCCTGGCTTGTAACAATCGGGGTTTTGTGTGATTACAGGACAACTATGATGCTCCTGTATTATCAATGCCTGTTTTTAAATGTCACTGAATTCTGACATTTTTTTGCCCTGAAGGTCTAATCAGATAGGAAGTGTGGAATAAACAGAGATGAAGGCCTTTGTATACATAACATATTAGCCTCTGGCTTTTGTCACTTCCATGGAGTATTCAATTATCTGAATCCATATATTGTTTAATGGGATTTGGTGTTGTGACATGCTTTTGTCCTTCAGTCTAGTGTATATTGGTACTCAATAGGAAAAGCTAAAATGCCCATGTTTTCTTTGAGTCAGCCAGATAACTGATGGCAAAGGAGCACGGTTTTATCTTCAGATTGTCAGAAGCACTGGGCTTCATAAAATTTCTCTGGTCATTAATGTACTAGTCTTTTCGTGGTGGTCCACTGAGAGGAAGGAGGCTGTGAGGGCACCAGAGCCTTTCCAAGGTAAAGATGAGCCATAAACATCAAACCTGAAATGGCTACTGTGGATTTCAATGCAGATTAGGGATTAAGCAGTTGGGTGCTGTTTTACATGTGAATAGGCTGACAGCAGTACAAAGAGAAAGCCAGAGAGCTCGGTGTTAGCCACTTGGTTTTGAAGCACAAATGTAAATCTGAGGGGAAAATATGGACAGTTGCCAGTAGCATGGGTTCAGCCAAGTCACGTAAGGAATTTGTTTTTTTCAGAAACAAATTCTAACACATTATTTTATTTGAAATAGTGGTACTTGAATTACTTGTAAAGTCTTGAAATTTATTTAGCTACTCTAGACTTATCAGAATTCATTACAAGACATTTCATTTTGACCCAGGAAATGTCTTTACTTATTTAAAAGAGAAGATAAAAACATACCAGCCCTCAGTATTCTAAACACGGAATTAGTGTCAGATAAGTGTGGTCAAAATCATCTCCTATCTGAGACTCTGGAATGAGATGTTCTTCAGGCTTTAAGAAGGCCGCAGCATCCCATGGCAAATGCATAGCTGTGAGTTGATTTTTTTCCCTTCAGAAGAGCTTAGAAAAAAGTTGTCATATGCAGAAGGAACAGCTGTGCCATATATCTTTCAAATCTACAAAACATTTGCGTTAAATCACAAATGAACCTCTAAGAAATAACTTCAGAAAAGCCTGAATACCCTTTCAGGATATGCAATCTAATCAGCACCAAGGGAAAGGAGGAATGGATTAGAAATAGCAGGCTCTGTTTATTTTTGTCTGGGAACTATGGAATGTACATTTATGGCTTTGTTTGAGAGCTCAAAATTTATAAATACAGTCTATAACTCAGCATTATTGACCCTGTACTCCCCAAATAACTTAGATCGCCAAAAGAGACATTTAGAAGAGACTGGATGAAGACAAAACTTCAAATTCGTCTGTGTTTTAGGGAGCAGAGACATTTTATTTGCAAATTTTCAGGCAGGAATCAACTGGTGCTGGAACAGTTCTGAATCATTTTTTCTGGCTCAGATTTAGTAGCTTCTAATGTCCTTTAGCAAAAATGGACTTTGTGAGATTTCTGCTCTCGTAAGCAAAAATATCAGAAATGCACTGCAAACTGAAACCCCACTTTAAACTTCGATTATGCCAAACTGCACAGTCTATTTTCAAAGTTGTCCTAATATAAAAGTTCATTTGAACTATTTGAACTAAAAGTCGAACTCTTGGTAATGCATCTTAATTTATCTTAACACTTTGGCCTACCTGAAGAAATCAAGCGTACTAAATAGTTTCCTCTTCCCTGGTGAGAAGGAAGACAGGGAATGCACTTGTTCACTCATACAGGTTAGCGATTTTGGTGATGAACACCTAAGGGCATAGACTGCTTTGTCAATGCCATCTGATGTGTCCAGAGGATGGGGCTGGAGCCTGGCATCACTGCCCGTCTGTGCAGCTACCTGCAGTACAAACTGTTCTTGAGCCCATATGAGAACAGATCTTCCCAATCCAAAGACAGCTTTCCCTTTTTCACCTCCCTGCACTTTTTCTTCCTTTTCTTACACTACTTACAGTCACACTTGCTCTCTGTCATTGCCCATCCTTGTTTCTTGGCCTCTCAAGAAGTTCTTTCCATTCAATTTTTTTCTGCACCATTTGCTACCACCGCCTTTCCAGCTCCATTCCTAATATAACCCAAAGCATGCAGTCCTTTCCCAAAGTCTCCCAGAAAATTCTGCCCATATTACTTCACTCTCACATGTGAAGTAACCCATCTGGCAGTGCACTGCCCTGCTCTCAGATGGTGGGGGGAAACACCATCCTCCCTTCACCCTCTCCATCCTCCCTGTGCTTCCTGACATTGTCCTCTGAGGCAGTGCTCAAGAGACAAGGCCATGCTGCCAAAAGGGAAAAAAGTAAAATGAGAATTTTACTGGTACTGTTTATGGGTGGCTTTTCAGCTGAGTGGGAATAAATATCTTAACCAGGTTTGGCTCCAGATGACAAGAAAGGAGGACAGCAAATAGCAAGGGTTAAGCAACAGGCCCACTGCCTGCAATTAATGCCAGAGCAAAGGCTGGCTGCTGCCCCGTGGGACAAGGGCCATGTGAAAGGGCAGTACCCCCAAGCATGTATGGCAAAAAGAGATGATCACTCTCAAGAAGACTTCTGCACATGGAGAGTAATGATTTGCAATTTGATTTGGGGACATGCATGCACTGCACTATGCACTGTATAATTCCACTCACCTGGAGGACTGGGAGAACAATTTTTGACTAGGACCAAGATCAAAGAGATCATGGTAAAATGGCTGACTGTTCCTGACCTTGTGATTCCCTCCAGTAGCTGTGCTCCTCTTCCCACACAGCTTACCAGTGGAAAGTCTATTATTTTTGTACATCTCATGCAAAAAAGTAACTTTTATTTTGCTTACAGAAAATTAGCCAAGGCTAAAATCAGGCTTAAAATGGAAATTATGCCACAAATTGGATTAGATATACATTTTACTGACAAGCTCTTGAATGGTCCTTTTATATTTTTTAAAAATTCTCCAGAGATAACATTCAGTCCTAGAGTGGCTGGAACAAACGATGGGAAAAGTCTGATCAGATGTTGCTGGTCCACCAATCTCCATGAAACATGAGTCATCTTTATCACTATAGAGAGCATTCTGGGGAGACTAACAATTGGACATGGATGCCATTCATCCATGTGCATGGAGCCAGCACCCGGCCAATGCATGGTATGAATTCCACATAATCCCTCTTCTATAGGCTTCAGGGCTATATAGGCTTTATCCAGACAATAGAGAGCCAAGAATTTTACCCATGGGAAGTAAAATAAAAACAATTCAAGACAAACTGTGAGGAAAATGTCACTGATAAAGGATTGCAGGGACATGTTTGGAGGATGCCTCTACTTCATTGAACACTGGGGAGTTGAAATGTCAGTACAGGGAAGATTCAGGCCACTTAACAAATGTTGGGTCTGAGCCTTCAAACAATTACTTGTGTGAGTGATTATGAACACAAGTAATTCCATGAAATTCATGTCTAAACATTTGCAAAAATGTCCAAAACTGGTTTTTTAGTCAGCAAATAGAAGTATGTTCTCAGCACCATCTGAGGGCAGCAGATGATATACACGGTCTGAGTATGTATTTTTTAGTTTGTTTTGTTTAAAAGGTATTTTAAAATGTGATGCTCCAGCAATGGCAGAGGAAATAATAGGAGAGAAGGCAGAGTGTAGGAGAGGGTTCATGCTCAGAGAAATCTTTCATATAAATTTGCTGCTAATTGCTTCCTTCTTCTTAAGACACCAAATGATGCCATTGATCATCTGCAAGTGCTGAGGACAGCACAAGGATGGTTAAATGTATCAGTAAAGCAACATTCTTAATGAGACAGAAAGCAGGGTAAATCTTGACCAGCAAATTTCACTAGTTTGTAATTTAAAGGAATATTGACCTTATCATTAGTTTTAATTATTTTTTTACCTCAACATTTGAAAGAAAACTGAAAATCAGGTAGTCCTAGGGAGCTGTGAATTGCTGTCATTCATATATTCAGTGGTCCTTAATATAACAGTTAAAATCCAAACCAGAAAAAGGGCGGTCTAGTTTTTCTTGCTCTTTCACAATCTCATGCTGTGAAAGTTTAGTGAGATCATCACACAGTTACGATTTAAGTAAATTTTCATAATAACATAAACAGATTTCCTCTAAAAGTGTTGATTCGAATATTTTAATTCCTGTTCTGTCAAGCTGCTTTAAACAGCCAACCCCTGTTGTAAGAATATGCTAATATGTAATTAAACTGCACTCACATCATGCCATATGGTACATTTGAAACATAAAACACCATTCTATTATTTGGGGAGGGTCATTTGAAAAGGAAAGGAAAAGAAAAAGAGAGAACCCAGGGGAAAAGACAGTTTATCTGTCCTCCCACAATTTATAGGCCAGCTTTAACATTAGACACTGTTATTCTGCATGAGATTTGACAGTTTTGAGGTTAATGGATTCTTAATCTTTTATTAAAGGGAAGAGCATGTGTTGATATGCAACAAAGACCATTGTATGGGTTGTGGGTTTTTTTCCTTTAAATTAGGTATAATTAGTTTTTTAGGGAAAATATTTATCTTTACTATGAAGCTGTGATCAGGTAAACATGTGCACACAGGGGAAGTAAGCTTTGAAGTCAGTGTGAGTTTTACCACTGGCTTCTGTGGGAGCAGACCCTGGTTCTCTGCCACTTTCTGATCTGATATTAACATGCAAGTCAGGATGGATGAGGGGGAGCGATAAAGAGAGAAATGCTGGATTCAGAAAAAGACTTTGGCAGTTAGGTGCTTAATTATATAGCGGCATGTGGACAGTGTGGAAGCAGGAGTGCAGACGCAGGCAAAAATGATTAATCTCTTGTTTTAATTATACTTGATCGTTTGATTGTGTGGTCATTATTGGAAATGACCTGGTATTTCATTTGGGAACTTCAGAGTAGCAGGAAGGTGAGGAGATGCTGTAGTCTAAGGCATTAGCTTCTTACTAGTAAATGTTTGTATTTTAATGTGCTTGACAGGTCACAAGTGAGATGAGTGATGGGCTCAACCTAACCTTTGCCAGATGATCACCTACATTAAAAAAACCTGCATAATTTATTAAAATAATTCAAATACATTTCTCAGTAGAGCATTCATTGTCTACTTTTCTTTTTAATGATAACAGTCCATGATGCTACCATCTGATGGCTATTCGAAGACATGTACACTAAATTAGTCAGCCAGTGTTTTTAGCTTAGTTCCCAGAATCAAAGGCCCAGGTCCTCAGAGGTATTTTAGTTTCTAAAATAAAAATAACTCCTCCTCAGCACTCCTTAGGATTTGCATACAGGCACTCCCAAAATCCAACCTATTTTGAATTTGGTAGGTACCAGCGAAGAGGACAAAAACTCAACAGTGTTCTGCTCAGTGATGTGGTGAATAACAGGCACTTCTTGAAGTGAACCCATCAAGGCGAGATTGTGTCAAGAAGCCTGAGCTGCGATATAGAGAATTCTAGTTTTCAGAGCCGGTAGGCAGTAGCCTTTCAATGCAGAGTTATTGCACTCAGAAATATGTTTCTGGTCCCATGGGAAGAAACATACTGCATTAAATTCTGCTGCAGATGAGAGTTAAAAGTTTCTTTCACATGGTGTAACCTCTCAGGAAATCTAACCTGACAAACAAAATAAAAATACCCTCTCCTCTCCTTTATTAACAAGAAAATAACCACCTTGTTAACCAGTGGAGAGTGTAATATGTTTTACCTCAGCTCTGTAAAGTACTTGCTTATCTTAAAGCATGTATCAAACCCTATCCCTATTCTGCAAAGCAAGAAAATAGGATGTGCAACTTAAAACATTTACAGTCATCCTTTCACTTGATAAACCAGTGCTAGTAAGAACCAAGAGAAACTGTTGTTGGCATGAGGCTGTCTTAGGACATTTTGTCATGTGGGATCCACCACAGGCCCATGAGGGCCAAAGGGCAGAGGAAGGTCTGGGTGTTATCTGCCCATGGCTCGTTCTATTTTTCATACATGCGCAGGTTAAACACTTGACCCCACTGAAGTCAAGAATATTTTCATTTACTTGAAAGGGAATAGGCCTTTGCTCATAGACTTTAAGAATAACAGTCATCTTGACTGACCAGTTGTGGAAACTCATCCAGAAATCCTTGTGTTAAGCTCAGAACTTCTGTCTGAGTTGGGCTATGTATATTTTAGGAACATATACAATGCTGATTGAAAGGCTTAAAATAGAGAAGTATTCATTGTATACCAATTAAAGGCTAGCTACTCTCACTCTTGAAAGACTGAATCTTACTTCCCATCTTAAATTTGTGTATATTAAGCTTCTAGATATTGAACACCACCATATCTGATAGTCTGAAGAACTCACTCATTAAAATACCTCTATCCATTTATAGATCACAATCAAAACAGCTTTTAATATTTTCTTCAATTAACTGAGGAAACTTGCGCATACGCAATTTTCAGCAAGAGAAAAAATTTATCAGTCAGCCAATAGACAGTTGCAGCCAAAGGTTCAGGAATGCTAGTGTCTCTGAGCATGCTTATGTCCTTGGAGAAAGAGAAATGGAAAAATAAGAACTTATCAAAGGAGATAATGAAAGGGCAATAAGAGAAAATCCAAGAAAGGCGTGTCCTGTTGAAGATAGTAAGTTGAAAGGGGAAGGGTGGCAAGTAAGAAATCAAGAAGTCTGAGAAGTCCCCATTATATGGGGAATAAAGAACTTGGATAAGATTAGTTTCTTTACAGAAAAACGGATTACAATGTGGATTGGTGTGGATTAAGAGAACAGAAAAAGTTTATGTCATTTGGAGACTAAGGCTGACTCTATTCACTGATTTTAAAATTGCCAATATTTTAGCCAGAAAAACTTTTCTGTGGATAGAGGAAGTTTAGTTATCCCATTTCCCCAGTGTTTGACTGTCCAAAATACAAGTCTATTATGAAAGAGGACCTGAGTGAAATAACATATCTACAAGACATTATTCCTTATTCTGCTGAGATTTCTGGAAATCTCCTTACCTCTATGGAGGTAAGGAAAACAGTGCTTAATTTTCTTTTAGGGTGGTAAAAAACTTTGGAAGCTTCTAAAAAGTGAAATGAAAAACTGTTAAGTCAGAGAAAATTAATTTATTCAGTGATGAACTGGCTTAGTTTTCTTATGGGTTATGTTACCAGTCAATCTCATCTGAAGATACGGTATGACCTACCATTATGGAATTAATTAATAGCAGCAGGTAAGAATATTCTTGATGTTCTCCATAAATGCATGATGTTTACAAATTATTATTAACCTATAGACAGTATACTTAATATGAACAACACAAATTTTTTTGTCTGGACGTAACTTGAAGTAATAAACCTTAGAGTCAGCAGGGCTGGAAGTGTGTGTTCTCCTATATCATTTTTAACAAATTCCTAGCCCATTGTCCTTATTTACCTTTAAAAAAACACCAAGCACTTAGAAAGTATAACAAAATGATTGTCAGAGAGAAGCTGCTTCTATGCTGTAAGTGCTAAAATAGACCTCTTCCCTGGTTTTTGACCTGTGAAGTGCTAGTAATTCACCACAGTCTTATTTGCATGATACAGTAGTTTTCATTGGTTGTTATCTAAAACAGAATCACAGAGAATCACAGAATGGGTGAGGTTGGAAGGGATCCAGTGGGTCATCTGGTCCAACCTCCCTGCTCAAGCAGGGTCATCCTGAAGCACACGGCATGCGATTGCTTCCAGGCGGTTCTTGAATATCGCCAGTGGGGGAGACTCCACAACCTCTCTGGGCAATCTGTTCCAGTGCATGGTCAACTTCGCAGCAAAGTGGTTCTTCCTCATATTTGGGTAGAACTTCCTGTACATCAGTTTCTGCCTGTTAACTCTTGTCCTTTTGCTTGGCCCCATACTTACTTTACACCCTCCCTTCAGATACTTATATACATTGATAAGATCCCCTCTCAGACATCTCTTCTCAAGGCTGAACAGGCCCAGCTCCCTCAGCCTTTCCTCATAAGAGAGATGCTCCAGCCCCTTAATCTTCTTTGTAGCCATCCTCTGGACCCACTTTGAAAGCCTGGAGGTCATACTAAAACTCCCAATCAATGCAGCAACGTCTTCTGTAAAGGGTTACTAAATGCTTTGTCTCATTTAGTTTTTAGTTGATTGGGCAATGACAGTCTTACAGTTTCCCCTGAGAGATCTTTTCAGTAACATCAATTCCACATTAAGTCATTTCTGTTTCTCATTCTGTTGCCCTATAAAACTTTCTGTGGGGCAAGGGAAAAATAATCAAAATGAATTAGTAAAGCCTGCCTCCCATTTAATTAAAAAGACTTTTGCCCTTGGAATGAAAAGGTACTGTGATAACTCGAATCACTGGGGAGTCCTGCCTAAGAAGTGTTGGCATCATATCACCTTATTCCAGTACAGATACAAAATTGAACAAAATGTGCAATTATGTCTTAAGCAAAAGTGTGGTGCTAGACATCAAATGCATGTAGCTGCAGCAACATATGAACACATGGCATCTTTGCTAAGTAATTTGCTCTTAATTGTCAGCACATTTAGTACTGGCATTTTTAGATACATTTTTGGTTCATTCTCTAACAAATGACTCTACACTAATTGTTTCTCCCAGCAATTTATTGGACAGCTGGGAGACCAAGTTGCAGAATTGTACACACACTATCTTGTATTGAATTCACTTCTTTAAAATGTTTAAAATTCCATGAGGTAGTAAAGAATTATTTTAATTGCGGTGTCTACAGTGAAAGTATGGAATTAATTAAATGTCTTGCGGGGCAGGTAAAGTATGGCTTTCAGAACCTATTGCTTAAGAATGTTTCAACAACCGTAATAGTGTAAATCAAGATATCTTTTAGTAATGGGGATAACTGTGACATTTCAGAGGATCTCTTAAAAGCTTATTTTTATTTAAAAGGTGAACATCTGCTAAGGTAGCAAACTCATCTCTATGACGAAGAATTATCTTTCTGAGGATCTTTCCATTATGAAATACCTGTCATGATTCTCTTGTACAAATCTGTTAGGTCTCACAAATCTTTCTCTCTTGTCTCTTCTAAGGCACGCTTATCTTCTCTGATGAGAGATAAATGTTCATAATTAAAAAAAAAAAAAAAGTTTTAATCTTAAGCAGACCAAAGTCTAAAGGCTTAGTAAGGAATATTAGCTGGAACAATATAAATGGGGATGTATCTTTAGAAAATGGGATGCCTATTGTATGTGGAATTAGCTTTCAAGAAGCACTGATGTCACATTATAAGCTGGGGACAAATTGCTAAAAAGTCCTTCCCTCTTAGCTCATGAATCACACTGCTCTGATGTGCCAAATCACATCAAGAGTGATCAGTCAAATTAACTGACATCATGAAATGCTTAGTGAATTTTTATATTATTTTTTTTCCATAGGAGAATGATCTCATAGATCTCCAACTTTACATTGGAAGCAAGATCTTGAGACACTGAGGAAAAAGTGGTTGTATGAAACTGGAATGTATTTTGAGTCTGAAGTGAGCAAATTCCTGACAAATTCTACAGGGCTTTGGGGGTTTTTTAAATAATTTTTCTCTACAAGACTTTGCCATTGTAAAATTATTTTTATACTTGAAAGTACTCTGTGCTTTTAGTAGTCTGTGAAATGCAAGTAGCATGCATTACTGCAGAGATTTAACACCATCTGTACACCTTTGCATGCAGCGAGCCCTTTGAAATACTGCCCTCACTTCGAAAACCTATTTTGCAAGCTGTAACTTTTCCATAAAGGTTAAGGTAAGCAGAAGGATTTGACCATAACAGGATGAATTCACCTGGTCATGTTTCATCTTAACAGCTAAGACTTGGACCTGTGAAGTGCTTGGACTGGAAACCCCAGTTACTGCTAGCACAAGCCAATGCCTGCTGTCGGACCCACAGCAAGCACAAGGTCACAGAAGCTAAAGTTGGAGTTGGAAAGCTCCGTATGGCTTCACAGCAATGAGTGAGATGGAGGGTGGGGAAAAGAGGGTGGAACAGCCTTCAGTGATGGGTAGAACCCATCAGTGAAGGGATTGTGATGGCAGTCAATCTCATAAAACAGATCTGCAAGAAGGTTAAGTTCTATTCATACACAGCCCCATAAGAAGAGATACCTGGTTTGGGTCAGGGGGAGGAGGGGGGTGTTTTGTTTATTGGGCTTGGGGTTTTGTGGGGGTTGGTTGTGGGTTTGGGTTGGCTGGAGGTTTTTTCCTAAACAACCTGAATTCTGTGTACAGTTTCCAAGACAGTTGCATGCAAAAAGTGGATATGTGAAAACATAGCAAATCAAATATTTGCACATGCAATCTCCAACTGTATGCACATTCAGAGTAAAAATGTGTGCAAATTCAGCACTTTTTAAAATGTTTTTATTATGTTCAATAATATAAAACTTTAAAAAATCTTACTGTAATTAGTTAACTGCAGTTAAGGCAGTGATTGGATAGTATATTTTCACATTTTGTTACAGTTTGACTCTCTTCTCTGTGTATTCTCTCTTTTCACACAGGACAAAAACATCCCTTTTGGATTCAGCTATGAAGGGCAATCTAATAGAATAAATGCAGCCCAGGCTAAATAAATGCAGCTCTGTCCATGTTACTGAGTGGTGTCTGCTTAACCTAGAGTTGAATTTCCATTGATTTCAATTGAAGAAGGGCTAAGGTCCTTAATGAAAAAGGAGTAGAACCAAATAGTTCTTATCTGAACAGTTTTATTTGGGTTTTTTTTCCTCATAAATTTGCAGGCTGAAATCCTAAATTGTGTAGATCACTCACCAGATTGTATTATCTGCTGATGTTCAGCATCTGCTAGCTAAATCAACAACTCTGAACAGCAAGACTGCAACTTTCTATAAACCACAGTTTAGTTAAAAGAGCTTGTCTGTGACCCGCATGCTACAGGGATAGGCACAGCACCTGAATAAGTGGAAGGGGAAATGGAAGGGCTGGGCAGTCCAAGATGGTGATGATGTCATATGACAGAGTACACACTACTAGGGAGGGACTAAATAGCCTTCCCCTACCCAGTATTGTTGTTCTGTGCTTCCAGAGAACCTAAAACACCTGTTAGAATTTTTAATGTGAGAGATTTTTGTAAATTATTTCAGCTGGCAGAACAAAGGCTTTGCTGCTCTGATAAAAATTCAATTTTTTTCCAGCCATGTCAGCTGGTCCACTTAAAAGACTATTCCTACAAAACTTACCTCTCTTTTCCTCAGGCCAGCACTGCTACCTTAAATAAAATAATAAAGACAATGCTGTAGCTGGCAAGTAGTGGCCAAATACTTTAAAGACTCAGTTCATTTCAGTAGGCTACAAGCAATAGCCAGCGTTATCACCTGAAAAGGTAGTGTCTGTGCTGAAGACCTTCATTCTCCTAGCATGCTGTCAGGAAATTTAGACATTTCATAGCATCCTGTCCCACAATTTAGACACCTGACAAATTGAAATGGGGAATATGAGGAACTAAGGGCTTCTGTTTGCAATAGGAAGCTGAGGGGAGGCAAAAACTAGCTGATTTGCTCTGATCTGCCCCTTGAAAAAAAACACCTTAGAGTGGTTGCGAGTGGTCATGTAAAGGCTGCTGTGGAAGAGAACCAGCCCTAGTGGTCCCTTTGGCTATGTGTTCTGGACCAGCCTGAGAGGTGTTGCCTACAGCCTGCTCACTGTGAGTGGGTAAGTCGAGTTGTGTTTTGCCCTGAGAGGTGTTTTATTCAAGAAGTCCTTCCTTAGGTTGCCATGAAGGTTACCCCCTCTGTGCCCACAGGCAGGGGTGGTGGAGCTGGAGGCAGCTTCTGCTCACCTTAAAGGATTACATAGACTTTCCTCTCCTCACTGTCAAAACTCAAGTCAACTTCAGCGCAGCTAAGGAAGCTGCAGTTGCAGCAGGATCAGGACTTGACCCAAAGATTCTTATTAAATGTATTTTCTTCTGGAAATCAGGGTACAGTAGCCGGTATTTTAGTTAACCTTTACAATGACGTATTTATTCTGGTGTACCAAATAATTTCTTATCACAAATTTTTTCCACATGGAAACTTTAGACATTTCTGTTTCCAGAAATGGCCTTGAAAGATTCTGTTCCCACTTCTCTGTAGAAGTGTGATTATATTTGTAACAATTAAAAATGCAGTTTCCCCTGGGGAAATGTCAGTGGTAATTATCACACTGATGATTCAGAGAATGCTTCCTTCTACAACTGGCTCTTGATAAATTGCTGGTACTTGTTTGACACTCTCAGTTCTCCTGTTTGATTAAATAATCATCGGGAAAATATCCATATCATCACTTCATAGTCAGATGTCAGTCTCCTGTCATGCTGAAGTGCATCACACTTGCTGTTAAAAATCACAACCACATCACAATGTGAAAGCCAAAAAAGCCTCCAAGAACTCGTATGTGTGCTCATAGGCAGCGTGTGTCAGTTAACTAGAAGAGCTATACACATAAACTGATCTCCATATGGGTGGAAGTGCAAGGATAGTGCATGGGTAAAACCCTTGCCTTACTTTGAGCAGTACATAACAATAACGAAACTTCTCATGGAGCGGCTGGTGTTTTCTCAACCCTTGTTCACCATTGTCTGTCTTTCATTGTGCATTAGGCTTGCAGCTCCTGCTGATCACATTTATTATATCCCAGGCCAAGGACCAGGCAATAGCAACATTTCCACTGACTTCAGTGAGTACTGGATCAAAATTATCATCTCTTTGTGATCACTTCTCCCTGTAGTCCCAAACTCTACATGTTTTGCATCTTCACTTCTCTGCTTGAAATCCTATTTGCTCAGTTATTCTTTGGTTGATGTTCTCTTCTTTGACCTTCATAGCAGACATCACATGCAAATATTAATGCTTACCAGCATCTTCTTAGCATATCTTGCAGTGGTAAATCACTGTAAACATTATTGTGTCTTTCATCTTCCTTTCATTACTAACATGAATTCCAATGCTGTCTGAGACGAAAAGAATTCTCAAAATAATGTATGCTGGAAAATAGTACTATTTTATCTCAAATTTCAGTCCTTTTGGTAGCTAACCGTGGCTCTGGTTTTCTCTCTTCTCCTGCCTTATTTTTGAATTTGGTTATTGCTACAGATGCAGTTCCTAACAAACACGTAAGAAATTCTCGCATCCCAGGCCAAAGCCTTCATAGTTGTTACTCTCAGTAAATTTTGTTTGTTTATTTTCTCAGCCACAGGCCTATTTGTATACTATATTCACTGTGACATGCAGTGAAGCATGTTGGTAGTTTCCTTATACTTCAATTCATTTTCACTACCTAAGTAAACTCCCTTCTGTCAATATGAGACACAATACATTGGTTTCTTTTTTTTTTCCGCAATCCTTCCCAGTAAACAAATTTACTATCCCTTTAACCTCTGACAAGCAACAGTCTTTCATGGAGCAATGAATGGATCAGGTTTCCAAAAGTGGTTCAGCAGCAGCAATTCTGGGTTATGGGCTTCTTTGAACTCTAGATCTATCATATCTGATGTGCTGTCTAGCCCTTTGACTGATTTTCAAATCGGTCTCTAACTGCACGGAAACTACCTATGCATTTGGCCAGACAAATCACATGAGCAGATGTGAGGTGACCCAAACAAGGCACATAAATTATGTGTTTGGGATCAGATTCAGTTGCCCGCTGTGCTAAATGCCACACAGACACTAATTGAAAAGACAGTACTCACTCCAAGAAGATTCAGCACTGCAATGGAGCAAAGAAACCAACACCTAGGAAGTGGGAACAACAGAAGACAAAAGAAGCATAGAACAATGTTTGAAAACTAAGGTGATTAAATAATATTAAGGAAACAGCTTTGGAGTTGCAAGGTCAAATAACCAAAGTTAGGAAAAGCGATCTATTAGACTGGTTTTGCTCTACTTTTTCTTATGTGATTATGTGCTGCTTTTTCAGCAGAAATATTTTGTCACTCAGGTAAGAAGTTATCAACCTAAATAGCAAGTACTTACTATTTTGTTTTATCTGCACTGGTCACTGTGTGCTTTGAGAGTGCACTTACTGTATGTCATTCAAACCTTTGCCATAAAGATTGAATTATTCACAAACTTTGCCATCATATTTCTCACTACAGGATCCACAGTGTCCATTTTCACAGCAGCTGCAGCAGCCCATTATGGTGACCCGGCTCTATTATGATAACTCTTATCTAGGCAAGTTCTTGGTAGCCCTTCTTGTAGTGCTTACAAACAAGTCTCTGGCACTTTTTGAGCTGATGGTAGAGATCCATCATAAGTATTAGGAAGACCCTGGGGTGGATCATCTGGGGTATGAAGTGGTTACCCTTTGAGATCTTGGCTCAGTCTACTGCTGAGGCAGGGGAGTGTTCATGACCTTGGGAACACATCCCTGCACGATAAAAAAACTATTAGTCTTCCACTGAAGATGGCTTTGCTGGAAGAGTGGAGTTGGTAGCTCTGTGTCACAGAGGACTGAGAAGTAGAAAGGCCTACAAGATGGAAAAGCTGCCTGGGGTCAACTCCACGCAGGAGAATCTTCAGGAAATGTACAATCCAAAAACAGACTGTCTCTTGAAGGAAAAGTTAGGCAGAGCCTAAGCACAACCTGTAAACTCCATATGTAGGGGTTTTTTATTCCAAAGTTTCCCAAGTGCCAGGAGTTGCATCTGCTATCCCAAAACTGCCACAAGTCAGCAGTTCTGAAAAGTTCGTTCTGACTCTTACACTAGAACAGGAACCAGAAATGTTGTCCATCCCCACATCCTTTAAGAGGCTCAGTCACAAAAGTATTGTACATATATTCTGCCATCAACAATAACATCTGACTTCACCTAAAATGCCATAGTTAATTTCAAAATCTATCTGACAAAGAAGTGCCTACTTTCATGCGTATGTATATATGTGTATAGGTGCCTGTGCTTTACTTTCCTTGATAGGATTTACATCCTCTATTCTCATACCTCTCATGCTAGTGTCCTTGTTCTGAAGCTGTAGAATGTCCTAAGGTAGAGGGACTTTCTTGTGTCACAGCCCAGCGAAGAAGTCATGATTCAGTGGGTCAAACACTGAGAACACAAGAGATGATGGCTTTGTAGCCCACACAGCCTTAAAATACTCCTACAGAGCTCTTGAGAGCCATAATTTTTCAATGACTTGCATGATGGCAAGTTTGGGGACCATCTCAAAGGGATGATAAAAGGCGCAACCTTGAATAAAGGACACAAATTAATAAAAGCTGTCAGATTTCAAGATAGGGGAGAGATGACCTATGTTTTTCCAAATAAAAGGTCAGCTGAAATTTTTAGCATGGGAAGAACACCATGTTTTTCTCCATATTCCTTCTTAGAAGTGGCAGTTTATTTTCTGCATAAATATGTGCATATATATAAATTCATCATGCAGTGTACACCCAACATAGAAAATTTCTATGGTGTTTGGAAAAGTTGAAAGTTACTCAAAGCAAGATCGTATCATGGGAAATATCAAGCAACCACAGTAACAGACAGAGTGACCCATCCAGCCTCTAACAAAGCATATGTTTAGAAAGCATCATGCACTGGCAGATTTTCTGTTTCACATCAGTGACCACATATTTTAGCAAGGAGCTAGTGAGAGAAAGTAAGTGGGGGAAAGTGGAATGTATAGCAGATCTCTGCTCCTTTGAAAATATGTAGGTAGTACTGCTACCTGTAAAAAAGTATGACCTGTGGGCCAGCAACTTGCTTTCCAAAAAGAGAGGAGCATTTTTTCTTGGGCTTAAGCTGTGAGCTGGGACAAGGATCTCAGAAGTGGGAGCAAATAATGTGGAATGGTTGAGTTTACCCATGTGGTGTCCCTTATGCCTCTCTCAACTAGTCCTATGGCACACAATACGTGAAAGACCCCTTGTAGTAAGTGGAAGGGGGCAGAGAAGGCTTAAACTATGCTAGCAAGACAATAAGACCAAGCTGAAATCCTACATAAAAGGTATGCAGAGAAACCATGAAGTAAAATGCAGAAAGCTGTGAAGAGGGGTTGCGCTGGCAAGGAGAACCACTTCTTCCACCAGGCTAGTTCAAGCTGGCAGGATTGATCTGTCAAGGAGATGTTATAGCTGATGGCTGCTTGTAAAGCCTGCAGTCAGCTAACTGCTTACAATTTAGAGGAAAACATGTTTAGGGTTTTATTGACATATACAGAGACAGTGAATCA
Organism: Oxyruncus cristatus; assembly: GCA_013399855.1. Lineage (NCBI taxonomy): Eukaryota > Metazoa > Chordata > Aves > Passeriformes > Cotingidae > Oxyruncus > Oxyruncus cristatus. The sequence goes on along the minus strand of VXAY01000707.1, from coordinate 590,203 downwards.
TTGAGTTATGAGCAATAGAATGCCTCTTGCTCCAATACTGCAGATAAGTGTTACATTGCTTAAGTGTCTCCAGGCTGGACCGCATAATTTCCAGGTAATACCTTATAGAATTTCCCCAGGTGGGAGTACCACAAGCAATTGTAGTGATAGCAATTCTTTCTGGTTTAATTTGTCTTTTGGATAAGATTTTGGGAACTGCAAGTGTTCTTCCTCAACATTTGAAACATGAAAGCCATATTTTGTTTTATTCACCAAAGCTATACCGTAGCTGTAAGACAGCTTTTCTGAACTTTTAAGTTCTTATGAATTCTGCTGTAGAAAAAAATCTTCTACACGCAGATCATAATAGAAAAGCTACATATACTCAACTTGGCTTCTGCTCTCAGAGCTGTGCTGTATACACACATCATATGCGCACACAAGAGTCTTTGAGTAAGTAACCATCTGTAATGTTACACTTATTCTGATTAATGAAGAGAAAGGCATTAGATCTCCTGAGTCCTTGAATGCTGTTCTGCAATTATGTCACAACCGATCTTTATCGTTTCAGCTGATTATTTATCTCATTTCCTCATGATTGTCTCAACTTGGCTCCTTTATAAATTAGGTCTTGCTATTAACAACTATCATTAATTACCGTTATAGAAGGCTTATGTCTGCAGAGGGAAATGCTGCACTTACAAGTTCTGTTTTATCCAACTTTGGTTTTAATTGTTGCTGCCATTTCTCTACAAGCTGCAGCTTGTGCATATATCAATAATACTTCAGAATTTGTTACATGTAATGCTGAGGTCTGCAAATAGGCTAATAAAAGCAAACTATTTAAAATGCAAATGTTGTCAGAAATACGAAGAACGTCGTACTAGACCAAGCTGTTTGGACAACAAACTCAATGCTTCTTCAAGGGTCATGAATGAATATTGCACAGAAGTGAATCTGATTAGGACAAAAAAATCATGACTAAATTCTGAAGTATGTGTTTACTGCGAAGAGCTTAAGAGTGGTTTCAAGGTATATGCCACATCACTATGCTTTTAAAGAATCAACCTCAAACATGTGACAGGACAGTGAGGTCTAGTATCATGTGCTTTGTTACAAATACTGTTTGCATATCAAAGCCACTGTAAAAAAAAGGTAGCAGGAGCTCTAGAAGTACATCAGGTCCCAGCAGTGAATCAAGAAGCTCGCATTAGGTACCAGGACTTCCTCTCCAAGAGCAGAGAGGAGCAGGCACAAGCACAGAGACACATCCCCTCCTGCAGTGGAGCCTGCATCCTGGAACAGGACTGCTGTGCAGTCAAGTCTTCCCATTGGAGACCGACTGGATTACACCATATACCCTTTCTGCCTGTGAAAGGGTTTCCTTTAGGAAAAAAATAAAAGTCAATTGTGTACAGCCTGGTCTCCTAAGCTGTTTGGGATCCCTAGTTCCTAATCCTTGTCCCTTTGATCCTCTTTGCATTAGTGATTGGAGTCTGGCAGGAGCTGCATAAAATTTTTCTGGGATTAGGCAACTGCTAGGCAGAGCTTTTTTGGGGGATACATTGGTGTTCCAGGGAGGGTTCAAAGGGATGCTGGGATTGAAACCAAAACACCGTTGAAAGCTCAAAAAACCCAATATTTATTACAAAGAAGTGGCCAACAAAACAAGAAAATGGTAGACAGGAAAAAGAAGGGAAAATAAGCCCTCAGTAAAACCCCACAACTCACAGGTGTAACTTACGAGGTTATCTTACCAACTCCGAATACCAAGAATTCTCCATAGCAGCTGCATCCTCGGAGGGTCAGCAGGCTCACACATCGTGGGTGTCCCCGCAAAAGGCGACGTGGTCCTTCGTGTGAAGCGTGAGCCCCCCGAGCACGAGCCACCTGCTTTTTTATCCAATTTGTCGGTGATGTCTACCTGGGCAGGTGTGGCCAGCACCGCCCAGCCAGAGGCCCTCAGTCCCTCCCCCCGTTATGTCAGTGGTGCCCCTTCTGCACACACGTGTGGACATTGGAATTTCCCTGCTCCTGAGTGATGCACCTTGGAGGGTCTTCCCTTAATGAGTCTGGGGGCTTACTTCATCCTCCTCCACTTCACTTTCTCCTTCAAATGCCCTTGGAGGGCCATCAGCCAATAGTGAGATACCAATTAATTTTAGTTCATACAAAGTGCTGCCTTCAAGGACGAAGTTCCCATTTATCAGGCCTTGTTTTCCCATATCTTGGCGGGAAAAGTACAAACCAGAGGTGGCTGGGCCAAACATAGACCAACAATAGCAGCGTCTAATTAAGCATGGATACAACTGGCCCTGCTAGACTTAAGCCTGAGATACTTTTATTGACCTGCAGACAAACCTAATGTAAGGGGCAGAAGGGATTTTAAAATTACACCACTGAAAATACAAGAGGAGAGAGAACGGTAGTGTTCTCTTAACTACAATGTTGTGTTACTGCAAAGAGGATAGCAGAAGGATGCAGAACTAATGAATGATTAGGAGTATGGAAAAGTTTAATGTAGGTTTTTTTAAGCAAAGCAGGCAAGTGCAAGAGGAATTAGATGTGTTACACAAAGCATCAGAAAGAAGACCCATGAAAAAAACAGCTCCGTCAAAGAACTAAGTTCTGTTTAGCAGAAACTACATCCTTGTTGAAATGTCTGTCCCATTAACTCATCACTCTGTGTGGTAGAGCCAAATCACATGAATGTTAACAGACCAACAGACTAAACAGAACTATCTGTGAAAAAATAAAGGATAACTAGGCTACCACAATTTTAATGAGAGAGACAAAGTTGCGAAGGTATTTGAAACCCAGCAGAAGGAATGTTTTCTCAATCCAAGTATCTAATAAGCACCGAAAGAATGAAGCATACAATTGAAAACACATGACCGAACTGAATGTGACTGCAAGGGGAAGCATGGTGAAAAGACTGGCTGTGTTTTCAGTAACCTTGGAGAGAGTGGACACGATGCAAAGGTGTTGGCACTGGTCTCTAATAGGAAAATGCAGCTGAAGGATGAAGCTCTGTTAATGAAACAAAGGTTTTACTAAGTCTCTTAATTAAATCTACATGGGCATATTCTATAGCAGGTTGGCTTCTGACACTACATAAAAATCAATAAAAAGTGAATTCCAAATAGACAGTGCAGTTGAATATGACATAATCACAGCAAGCACTGTGCCCAAGGTTAAAATTCAAAGCTCTGCACATTTCAAATAGCAAGATCAAAATGAGTCCATTTGGCAAAGCTGTTCTGGCCTGTCTGCTAACAGATAGAAGTCTTTGAAATAGTGGAATAAAAAGTCCCACGTGTGCTTGATTGAAGAGCAGTCTGCAAACACAGATGATCAAATTGAGTAGATAACCTATCTATGGAATTGAATTCTAGACTTCCTTTCAAAGAATGCCATGGGACATGGAAAACTACAGGGTGCAATAAAGGCATGTAGCAAATCTTATAATTCTGAGGCAGTTTCAAAGAGGGGGGGAAAATCAGCATACCAAAGTCAAAATGAATAGTTGCTTCCAGGCGAAACCATAGAAAAAATAATGTAAGATGCAATCAATAGAGAATGACAAGATAGCAAAACAATTAATTGTCACAATAAGTATTATTTTCTTTGTCTACTTTATTAAGGAAGAATCGTGTTGATAGGATTTGGCTTTTTAAAAATTAGAATATACTTTGTTGGCAAGGATATCTGCATTTCTCTAGCAGACTCTGAATGCCTTTTGATTTAATCCAGATTCTGATATAAAAAGTAATACCATTTTACTGTAACACATATTAAACAAGTAAAAGCCAGATAACTAATAGATCAACAGAGCAGATAGTCCTCATCTAAGGGAGAACTATCACAGATCCTTCAGCAGTTCTCTTATGGATCACTACTGCTCATTAATTTTATCAATATTTTCAGGGTAGGAATTGCTGTAAAAGGATGTCAATTTCTTTAAACATAAATATATTTTAAGACTGTGTCACTTTGACTAAATTACCTGGATCACATGGCAAATGGCCCCACATCTGTTTCCACATTTGACTTTATCACAGGATATGGATCTGGGGCAGCATATGGTTGAAAGGACTGAAACCTCTAAAGAATTGAGAATAACTGAATGTAAATTCCCAAGGTGATGTGGTAGCTCATAGCAGGAATTCAAATGGAAGTAACAAGCAGAGAGGTTTTTTAACTATGTGTAGCATAAATCCATCAGTAGAATTCAATCTTCACTTCAGAAAGGTTGCAGACGTACCAGGAAAATATTCAGAAAAGTGCTAAATAAACTATTCAGATTCAAAGATACGATTTAAAATTGATTTTAGTGCACCCATGTCACTTCACTTCTAATTTGTCAGCACAGTGCATTGCACCAAAGATCTCTATGGTGGCATAGAATGACGTGAGATGACTGAAATATTTGGGGAATGTAGAAGTTGCCAGAAAAGGACTGATCTGAGATATACTGAGGTGAGCAAATCCCTAAGATATTGACTAAGGGCTATAAGGATGTAGCTATCTTTTGCTAAATCAAGTGCTTAGTGCTGTAGGCTTTCCAAAGCATGGTCTTAAACCGCATGTAGGGATGAAAAAGTCACCTGTCAAGTTGCAAACATCCAAAAAGATGTTGAAGTGACCAAAATTATTATGTTAAGAAATGAGAAGCAACGCACTACATAAGCAGAAAGGTCTGTGAAATCATCAGAGTGCCCACTCTGATACTCCATACAGCCAATAGCAGTGAGAAAGACTGGGGATTTGAGAAGGAAGCAAGAGGTATGGCTAGATGAATATCCATACCAACTTTTTAGAGACTCTTCCATGCTTACAAGTTACAGTGTCCTCAGGACAATTCTGGTCTGCAGTTGAACTTTTGCTTCAGTGGAAGAATGGGACATGTACTAACGAGACAGAAGTTGCATGGATAGTGTGTCTTGTTCACAGGTAAGGGAGTGGCTGGGAATTAGCTAGAACAGCAAGAGGGTATTAGTACAGTGACTGCAGGGAAGACAGCGGAAGATACAAACATGTTTCCAACTGCAAATATGGTACAATAAACAACATACTTTGCCTGAATGTAACAAAGAATGTGAAGAAAATTAATTCTTTGGATTCTTCTACAAAAGTGGTAGGCTGTATGGATAACAGAGTCAGGGAACAGGAAAGTCTTATTAGTGAGAAGATACAGTCATCATCACTAGCACCTGGTGGGATGAGTCACGTGAACAGAGCATCACATTCAGATTGTAGAAGCAGATAAGCAGATAAATAAAAGCAGTGAGAGGAAGGAGGGAATACCAACTTGGTAATTATAACTCGTAACTAACAGGTCTCAAAAGCATGTGGATTGATGTACTAACTAACAAAGACCAGGGGTGCTGACAGGAGTGTGTCAAAAACTGTCAAACCAAACCCAAGAATGGGATGAATTACCTCTTAAACATTTGTATGCAATATCTAGGCATAAAAGTAGTTAGCATCTGGACAAACTCAGTTCAGCATGTGTGCTACTTTGTCTCATGCAGCTAGCAATAAACCATTGCTGATAGTTTCTAAAAATCATGAGTAATTCCACAACTTGAAAACCATGTTGTCCATCATGGAAAAACTCTATTTTTTGGACCTTGCTATGATGTATTAATTTTTAGACTGGAAACTGGTGGGTGGCTAGAGACCGGAAATACAAAGCATATGAGAAATATCTACATGGAGGGTAGCTTCTTAACTCCAGAACAAATCCTGGGAGAAGTGAAATCAAAGCAAATATCTAGAGCAAAAAGATCACCATACAACATGCAGAGGGAACTGTATCCCGTAACAATTAGCATACATTACATGTTATAAAATGTGGGAAGTTTACAAGAGAATCTACAGACAATAGGAAAAAATCCAGGAGTAATAAGCAGTAAAAGGAATAAAAAGCAGTGAGAGAAAGTTCTGAAGTATAGAAAAACCAAAAGAAATCCTCTCAACTTTGTGGATCTAATATTAGCTGAAAGTGCAAAATTAGTGTTTTAATTTTCACTTGAAAATTGGTGTAATGTAATCTTAACAAAAGAGGAAGATTTAGTACTTTTTAAAATATTATTAACTAAAGAAAATATTAAACAATGCCTAATGGGTTAGAGCAATAAATAGCAAATTTGCAAATTCTTTAAATAATCATCAGAGGAGAACTGATTTCCCCCCTTCTCCACAAGAAATCTTGGAATACTGGTGAAATTTCAAAGGAGGTAATGTTGTGCTTCTACTCATAAGGAAAGGAGGAGGTGATTCAGTAACTGTGGGCTGATTAGCATGGCACCAATATAAAAGAAAATAACAGCAAAACTGACACAAGATGAATTTAATAAAGAATTCAGGAGAGGAACGCAAATTATGTCAATCAACATAGTTTCATGAGAAATAGGCCTTGGCATTGCACATCTGATTCATTTTAATGAGATTTTTCGGTTAGTTTATAAATGTATCAGCCTAGGCTTTTGCAAGGAATTTACCCCTAGACCTTCTAATCTTAACATATTATACAGTATCCCTACATTATAGAGTATCCTTAATAGGTAGGTGTCAGAAACTACTTTAAGCAAGTTAAAAATTGGTTAATTTAAAGAGCATGAAAAAATGTTGATGGTATAGATATCATCATTAAATGGGATTAAGGCTAAAGAGATTCTGCACAGACTGGTATGTTCAGCACTACTGGCTGTTGCAATCAGGTGGTCAGAAATATGTACATACCTAATGTTAATCAAATTTGTGTCAAGGATGCATGTGCAACATTGTACACGTGGCACCTGCACACCTACATAGCTATTACCATGTCTAGGAGAAGAAGACTGTGCATAGAGCAGAGCTATCAGGTGGGGGGTTTTTTTATTTTTAATCCCTTTTATTTTCCTCTAGTAAATCTGTTTCTCTGTGTATCAGGGCACTCCTGCAGCTAAGGTGCATGAATGTCACAGGGAAATTTGACCTGACAAAAAGACTGATGCTAAATATTGCAAAATAAGACATTCAGGAACCCAGTCCTTACAGATTGAGGAACCTGTCCTAGAGGTGGAGAAAAGTTGTAGTGAAGAAGTGTGTGAACATCCAGTTCCATGGCAGTGTTGCAGAATTGCATTTGGCCTACTGCAGTTCTTGATTGCCTGAACAGGAAATATTAAATAGAAATAAATAGACTGGCTACTGCTAGAACAAATAAAAAAACTACCTTCCACTATGAGGTAGTTTTGTCTTTCTTGCTTGGAGAGAGGAGGCTGTGAAATTGGAGACAGTGTAAGAGAAAGCCTCACTCAGAGTTCAATAACTGAAGAAAATACCTCGTACTGACAGGTCACACAAATTTCATTTGCTTAGGTTGTCAGAGTGAAAACGGAGAGATACTTTACTACAGTATGTAAACTTCTTTAATAGAAAATGCTGGATAATAAAAGTCCAGTAAAAAATAATAAAAGTCTTCTTAGCTGAGAAGAACAGAAGGATAAATTACTGAACAATTTCTAATAGAAATAAAGGAAAATGGGGGCTTTTTTTTTTTTCCTGGTCTATTCCATCTACTTTCACCAGTGAATCATGGTGGCCACGTACTATGACAATTCTCCATAAACTGATATGTCAGGTAACACCAGGCACTTGCTTCGAAAATCAAAGGTATCATATTGCACCTAGTAAAAATAACTGGAAGAAATCTAATGTTCTGTGATGTACAGATCAAGTTGTAGGTTCTTCTAGAGTGAAGCTATCAATTTATAAGGTAAAATTTTAACAGGTCAGGGAAATAACTAATTGGACACTTATAATATGATGAGATAGCCATGACTCTTTAATTTCTACTGGTGCACCAGACCACAGGAGACATCAAGTACCATCCCTCGCTGAAGGGGTGGTTATGACAAACTGAAAAAACATGCACACAGATGCTCAAATTTACAACCACTTTTTCAAGGAAAGGCTGTTGTGAGAATTATGCTCCTGCATAAAAAAGTGATTGGGACTATCAGGGTAGATGATTTTGCCCTTGGTGGAGTTATATACCAATGATATGCTGTTGCCATAACACCACAAAGCCATGTATCACGGTGTAGAAATGTTACCCTAACTGCCTAGCTAGGTATTGAGAAGTTTAAAATCAGACCTTGGAGTATCTTTCTCTTGGCTAAAGAGTGAGGCTGTCACTAAAGACAAAGTAAGCACGAAAATTGACATTGGCTGTTGGAATTGCATAAGATTCTGAATACACTAAAACTAGGTGATGTGGCCAATCATCACTTGCTCCAAATCTCAGGTGTGGAGATGTGGTGTCAAGTGCAATTTAGGCTTTTCTGGGCTATGTTGATTTGGGGAATACCCTCTGGGACAACCAAGAAAATCAGCACTGGGAGGCAGCACAGTCAGTGCCAGCATCTCTGGTTCCTACATCTGGATCTGGAGAACCCACATCAAATTCCCCCTAGTGAATATGGGTTTCTTTTTCTCTGTGGAGTAGCATTAGAAAATGGAGGTCACAATGACCTTTATCCAATCTGTCTTGCACTATTACTTTACAAATGCTTGCACACAGCCCTTGAGATACAATTGGCCAACTAGAATATGATACAAAAAATCAGTAGATGAGTCAGAGACATGGATGTCAACTGACCTACCAACATCAAAAGAAAGGAACCATAATTAGCAGAGCTACCACTTTTTTTTCTTGAAGGACCTAGTGTCACGATTTGATGTTAGATTAGATTAAATGGGGGCTAAATAGATGCAGGAATAGCTGTCTCCTTAACACAAACGCATGATCCACTTGCTCAGTGCCGCAGTACAGCTCTTTTGTAAAAACCTGCCTTTGTGACCCAAATGGACACATAGGCTTTCAAGTGGGAAGCTGTGACTGCCAAAGCAGAGGGAGACGGGTATAGGGGCACGCATTCTCTGTTTTCTTGTACCTCATGAGCCAGAGTTAATGGGCAGTAATGCACCGTTTGGGGATGAGAATGGCTCAGACGCTCAGGCTTATTCACCAGCCCAAATCCACTTCACTGCTGAACCACGAACAGGTTTGGAACAGTCATTTGGAGCCAAACCAACACCTGCCAACTGGCTGAGTGCTCTCCTGCCTCCAGAATAGATGCCAATCCACATTTCAGCTGGCTGAAAGGGGAGCATGAACACTGACAAAGTTAGGATTTTCCCACTCTTTCTTTTTTTTTTTTTTCTTCTCTTTCCTGTATGATTTTCTACCTAATTTGTAGTCGTCAGAGGAGGCAAGTCTGTGCTACTTTACAGCTAAGGTTTAGTAAATTGGACCTTTTGAGTTTGGATTAAATTTTACTTCAGGTTGTTTGTGGAAAATGGTTTTGGAACCTATGACTCAGTGTCTCCACATTAGAGAAAACATCCCTCCCTGAAGTACACAGGCTAGAGTAAACGTTAGAATAACTGTAGGATAATTCCCAGGAGTGATTCATATTATTCGTGTGGATCTAATAATAGTAGTTACTTTATTTGCTCTGAAACTCATCTTTGATTCTGCACTGCAAGAGCAGTAAGCAAACTTTCCGTAAGTAGGCAAAAAATGCCTACTGGATTAATTTGGTCCCAGGCAGGCAAGACAAAGACAGTAAAAGGTTTTTTTAATAAAAATTTAGCAAGGTGAAATCAAGCTATTGCAAGAACTAGTTGAACAGACAGCGTCTCTTCTCTTGGATAAGAAACTGAGAGCACTCATCCTGGAGCAAATTAAGACCTCTCTACAGAGAGTGAGAAGTGGCATTTTTCAGGCTGTGACTTTTGGTGGCAATGCATGACATACATATACACTGCTTCTGGGGACTGGATGTAAAAGATGCCTCTAATGTAACCCTGTTTTGCAGCTTGCAAAGAATGTGGCGAAATTACAATATTTTAATGCTGAAAATGCAACTGAAGAAGAGCAAGTAAAATAGTTCAGCTTACAAATATTGATCAAAAATGCTTTCCCGTAAAAATTTTGATGGCTTAGTTTTGAGGTATACCCAGATACCAGGGATTGATGGCTCCCGAAACAGCCTCAAACTGCTTGCCTTCCCTAGAGACGTCTCTGCTAACAGCGAGTTTGAGAAGTCAGCATCCCTTTCCGTTCTGGCAAATTGATTTCCTTATTAATCAAAAAATCTCATCTTCCTCTGGCTTCAGGTGATTTTTTTTCCTACAACGTTTTACGACTACCAGAAGAAAAAGAAAAAAAATGAAAGGAAAAAAGAAGGAAAAAAGGATAATGAAATGGAGGAAAAACAGAATTACTTCAAGATGAGCTACTAGCGACTTCTAGCACGCTCTTTTTGAGGGTTCTTATCAAGTACGAACTTTCCTCCCTTCGTCTCTCTCTCTCTTTCCGAGCACCTTCTGATTTCAGAAATGTATTTTATACATTTGATGGATGAAGCGATCAATTTCTTTTTCGACCGAGCGTTTTTGGTTCAGAGTAAATTGGCGAAGCTTTTTGCTCCCTCCCTGTTTGTGTGTTTGTTTTGTTTCCTCCTCCTCCTCCCCCAAGGTAAATCCAGACCGCTGTAATGGCATCTATATGTACAATTCCTGTCATTTAAATAAGACGTTTTATCAAGCGTCTTTAAATCTGCAGTCAGCCTCATTTAACCTCTAAAATTACGTTTAACGGGCGACCTTCATTAGCCAAATTGGAAGGAACGTGCGGTATGTGTTAAGCAGCGTCTTTTCCAGGCTGGTGACCCCCCTCCGCAGCGGGAGGGGAGCGGGGCGTTGATCGCGGAGTCCGCAGTAAATGTGGGATCAGCTACGCTCCGCGCCCCTCCGTGCCTGGGCACACAGATGTCCGTGGGCACCGAGCCCCGTGGGGCGGTTTGCAAGCACTTGGTCTCAGGTTTGCTCGGTGGTTTGCCAGCTCCTGCTCGGAGGGAGAGGGATGCAGGATTCCGGCCGCACTATTTATCTGTTATCTTGCGAGCGGGCGGGCAGGGCTTGCCGAGAGAGCGCTCGTCGCTCCAGCTCCCGGGTTGCCTGTCCCAGAGGACACCAATTAAAGGCACTAATTGGACAGCGATACATCAAAGTCTGCCGCTGAGACTGGCTCCTCGGAGCTCCGGGGGTCCTGTAGGCAGGCCTTTGTTTTAGGCACCGGCGTTGCTGCAGATTCCTGTGTCGGGCAGCGAAGAGGGAGACAGGGACACACACCCACGCGTGACACAACCACGCACCCACACGACTCCTCTGGCCCGGTCCGCTGCCCGAAACTCTCGCGTTCCCTCTCCCAAGCAGGGCCCGTGGGTGAGTGCGCCCCACGCTCTCCTTTTTGATGCGGGAAAACTACATGGACTTGGGTCTCCCGGTTCACTGGGAGGACGTCTCGCCTCGTGCAGACCCACCTGTGCTCGCACTCTCACCCAGGAAACCCACCCCTCCGTGGACAGCGTGGCTACCTCCCTTTCTGCGGCCAAATTGTGGCGGCTCCCAGGGGCTTTTCGCTGATCCCTTGTCCGCAGGAATTAGTCGGGGCCCAGGGGTGCTCGGAGCTCCCACCCTCAGGTCCCGTGGACAGGGGACGCGGGGCCGGGCCCTACCCCCAGCATATCCCAGGCCATCCCTTCGGGCTGTCTTCCCTGTGAATTGGGGTGAGCCTCTTTGGACCAGCAGTTCTTGCGCGGTTAAAAGCTACTTTTTAAAGCGTCCTTTCTCCGAGTTCAGAATCACCCCTCAAATCTGGGCATGAGCCTGAAACGGCCCTTACAGACAGCGCTTCAGGGCCAGGGGCGATGAAAGCTCCAGGTAACTAGGTCCGCGTTTGGAGAAAGGGTGAGGAGTGGTAGGAGGCAGTTATACACCGGGACGTTGACGAACAAATCCCGTCTCTTCCCTGCTTTCCATCTTTTTTTTTCGAGAAGTGCAACAATTCTGCCCGTTACCAAAAGGGTCTACTTCAACTTTCGTAGAGGTTTTGTTAACCATGAGTTATTTGGGACCTCGGTTTTTCCCAGGTGAGGCTGGCCCAAGCCCGAGGCAAGAGCCTGTGTTTCAAGAGAGGAGCAGGGATACTTCATCCCGAGCCAGCCGGGCACCGCGCCGAGAGGAGGCTGGTACTGTGGAAAACTGGGCCGGGGGATTCGCAGGGCTGGGGCTAAGGCAGGGCTGGTGGTACACATATATTTATGTATATCGGAAAGGCAGTCAGAGGCAGAAAATGACAGTTCTCCCTGCAGGCGGGGTCAGCATCGCCGGGCTGAGCAGCGGCGCGGTTTGCTACCATTGCGTGATTAAAAGCTGCTTTTTAATGTGTACTTGCTGCGGCCATAGCCCTGGGGAGCAAAAAACGGCCCCCGGGAGACTGAACTGGGGGGCCACGAAGGAGTGCCGGTGGTTTCGCTGCGGAGCGTAAGAGCTGATACGGCAATGATGGAGTTTGGTGATGGTTCCCTTTACACCCCACCTGCAGCTCCGCTCCCTTCCTCAGGCCGAGGAAAGCGAGGAGGTGTTTGATCATTTACTGTCCACGGAGGCATTTGTTTTTCATTTTGCAAACGCTTCTCTTTAAGTAATTGTTCCTGTTAAGAGCGTATACCTTTCACTGGGCTTCACCGCGCTATAAATAATCTCGATGAAGATGCAGGGATATGACTTTCACAAGATTGGACAATTGATTAAATCTGTGACCTGCAATTGCGAATAATCTTGGAAGGCTATTTAAACAGATGAAGGCCTAAATTGTCTTGCTTGTATCTGAATTAATTTCTCATTCATCATCATTATGGAGTGATTGGTTCTATTCAGGCTTTGCAGCCTGCTGGAACGAAACTGGATTTAAATGAGACTGTAACACAATTTAAATGCTCCCCAGCTTTAACGAGGCCAATCGAGCAGCTGCAATAAACACAAATATTTTTCTAAATAGCCTTGTTTTAAATAATTACTTAATACTTTCATGTGATGTTCTTAAGCGGCCATTTCTGTCTCTGAAGTCCCAGGCATTTCTTTGCAGAGAGGGCAGCAGGGAAAATCACTTTATTTGTTTGCTTTGCGTGTATATGTGCCTGCAATACACTGATAGAGATTCTTTAAAATAAGTTTTGTAAATATTAGTGTAAACCTGCACTACATTTTTTGGTCGTAGATGTACCGAGTTTAACTGATTTAAAAAACTAAATGAAATAAATAAATAAATACATCAAAAGGCAAACGGTGAATTGGAGGCCAGAGGTAGTGATTTATTTGTTTTCTTGTTAGAAGATACTGAACTAGCTATCTCTTCTTCTCTCTACTTAAAAGAGAGCGAGAGAGAAAAGAAGAAAAACTTTCCAAAACAGGGACTATTTCTGGCGGCGATCTACCCTAATCGACTGTAACTGCATCCCTTCCGCAGTACCAGCTCTCCAGACCTGCACAGGGGTCTGTGCCTTACAAGAGGAGAAGCGAGAAGATCTGGCTGGAGCAGGCAACAAATAAGGGGCTCTGGGACGTGGGACTGGTTTGCCTCCCCCTTAACACTCACCCAGGAACCTGATGCGCCTAAATGAAGCCATTTGTGTTAACGAGACTTCATCTCATCCTGACGTTGGCTTTACCCCAGGGTGACACTATGGTACTATTGTAAGGACAGCGGGCCTTGGGGTGACATATGGTGGAGGGTGTTTTCAGGGGCTAAACTCAGTAGTAAAATAAAGTAGCCAGGCGAGCAGGACAATAATAGAAACAATAGAAAACAAATAGACAAGCCAAAAAGCTAAAGGAGCCGCATGTCTTTCTGCAGGTGCCAGCAAAAGACCTAACAACCCAGCAGAACATGTGAAATATGGAGAGACGATTTGCTAATTATTTGGGCACTGAAGTAAAGAATAGTGCTGGGAAAGCAGATCCGATCCAGTTTAATCATACAACCTTAATAAAAACCTATCGTCTGGGACGGGAAAGTAAGCGCCAGTCTCGGTGCTATCTCACTTAATGGTACAGAAGGTGACAGATAAAACACAACAAAGACGGGCAGAGCGATTTGATAGTAACGGAGCAATTTAATGCGCCAGTTACAGCGCTGCTCCCCGGGATCGTTTAGGCTTAACCCGTTCTCTAGAGCTCATCTTCTTCCTTTTCTGGTCCTTTTTTTATTAGTAGTATTATTATTCAGTTGTTTAAAATGAGCATTATCCCAAACATATGCAGTGCAATCAGCTCGGTCACACTTACAAGAACACGCTTTAATAAGGCAATCAATCAAACGCTAACGGGGAGGGGGGGCGGGGAGAGGGAAGGCCTTTCAGAGCTGAATTTGGCTGGCTGGGAAGCCAACCCGATGTAGTATATGGAGTACCCCGAAGACAGCTCTGCTCCCGCTGGTGACGAGGAGGCAGGTGCCCACCGCCGGCTCCCCAAAGGCCTCACCCTAATTCTTCGAAGGGGAAGGAGTCCATCCCCGACCAGGACGCGCCAATGGAAACCTGCCTGCTTGGTGTCAGTGGCTCGGGGCCAGGGGCAGAACCTGCTGCCGGCTGGGTGCCTTGTGCCTGCCCCCGCCGCCGGCGATGCCCCACGCGTGTCCGGAGCCGACGCCCCGCGTGGGGCCGCGGACACCCCCACCGGCGGCGAAGGCGTTAACGGCACCGGCCCCACGCAGCAAATGGAAAATTTCATTATGAAGTAATGAGTAATTCCTCCCACTGAGATGTATTGTTATATCTTCCACTTCAATTTAGGAGCACAGCGGCTCAATTACCTAGAAAATACAGTCAATTAAAGGCTGCTGATTGGACACGAGGACGGATCATCGATCTTGTACTTTCCAATATCGCTCCAGACACCTCATTTTCCCTCCCCTATTAACTGAAAATACTCTTGGCATTACCGCGACCCTCAGCCTATTTACCTGTCGCAGGCAATCTCTGCCCCGTGACCGAATCGTGGGGAAATTCACAGAGACCCTTTGCCGCAGCATCTTCCAAGAGTGGGCTATCGGGAGGGCTGCAGTGGAGCTGCGGGGAGAGCGGGGACCGTGCCGGCTGCGGGCGCTCCCAATCCCTGCCTCTCTACTGCCCGCTCGCTAAGGGGGGATGTCCCCATCACGGGTGGGAGCAGTAAACAGACGTTTAAATTTTCACTTCCTCGCGCACACACACCTACATATATAAAATATATGTATTTAACAATATATATATATATATATATATACACTGCCCTGCGCCCCAGCCGATGGCATTTTCTGGACTAGACACTTTACAAGAGCAAACCGGTGCCGCGATCGCAGCAGCAGCGCCGGCCGATCCCGACCTGCGATTTCGGCCCAGCAGGTGCCTCCGCCTGGTCGAGGAACGGGGCGTCGTGGGCTATCTAGGACTCCCCGTTTTTACTGAGCAGGCCTCATTCTGCCGTGTCCCTCCTCCCTCCCACCCCGTCCTCTTCAGCGTTCCCTTCTCCCAGGGTCGCCGTGGGGGTGTATAAGGCACTGGCTCTGCAGCTCCTGTTTTGTCGGACTGGTTCTTCTCCTGTCTACTAAAAGAAAAAGTAAAGGAGAGGAAACGCTTGCAAAGCTCGGTCGTTGTTCGACACTGCCCTTGGCCGCTGTTTACAATTGTTTTTTCCGGGGAGATGGGCGGGGAGGGGGGGAGAATCTGTTTGTGAGTGTCCAAAAAGGGCCATCGGTTTCCATGTCCATGAGGACATCTCATTCAGAAAGGGCGGAACAGTATGTCCTTAATGATTTAAAGATGGTGAATTTGGATCAGGTTTTTAAAAGCTGTACTAAACAATATTCTTTTTTTACTGGAAAAGTATATTTTGGTATGCCCGCGCCTCATCGCTGCTCTCCACCCTCTATAGGGAAACCCAGCTATTTACTCCCTTTCCTAAGGACAAAAAGTCTCCGGTGTGACAATAAACCAGAGGCTTCTCGGCAATTTAGTACAAAGTAGATAGCAGCGGTGTCAACACGTCTTTGTTCTCTCCAGCATTTATTTTCCTGCTTGTTGAACTGTAACTATTAGAAACTGCATGGTGAAATTCGTCTTAAGCAACACTTTTACTTCTTTTTCTTTTTAACAAGCACGATAAAAATATGAGTGAGATGTTGATACAATGTGTCGTTATTATCGGGTTTGGTGGTTTTATTTTTGTTGCTTTTTTTTATTCTGACATGGTAACAAATTATGGCAGTGTATTCTTTGGGCCATTTTAAAATGGAATGAAATAAACAACTACTGTTTATTTCAGGAAACTACTGAAAAAAACTGCTACCGAGCCACGTGCCAGTGTTTTTTTTAAATTTTAGGTTACAGAAATCCAAGCAAAAGCAATGATGCTACCTTCTTCGAAATACCTTCTGAAGAGGAGGCAAGGAGGGGGAGTGAGCTTGTGAAAGAAAAACTCCTCAAGAAGAAAGAGGAATCAGTATGAACAACACATAAAAATGCAAAGATTAGGGCTGAGGGAGGAAACACAAAACCCAAAGCATGAAATATTTTTTTTTAAAGGAAAAATAAAAGAAAAGAAAGAAGACACAGCAAGGAAGTGGCAATGAGAGAACTGAAGGCTGAAGTACAAAGGAAGGGAAATCGCCTTTGCTCCAATTTACAGACTGGTGATTGTCTGAAGGAGTTGTGCTCCCTGTCACCTAATCTCTTCCCTTGGCGGCTTGTTAGCGTTTGGCACGGGGGCTTTGCTCACAAAGCATTGTACATTCGATATTCAAAAACCCTCTTTACATATACATCACTTGCTAATTTTGTCAGTGTGTGCACATTTCAGCGACTGATAATAGGACATTGATATTTAAAGGACAAATAGCTCTGACCCATAAAGAGGCAGGAGCTCGTATTTTTCCCTGCCAATTCAAGTTTGCCTCTAAAAATAAAAGTTGGAATAGAAGAGGAAATGAAATGCTGGATTTCTGCTCTCAACGAAGGACTAGGAAAGGGAGGATGAAGAATGCAATTAAACCACAAAAGTAATGTACAGAATGACAGGTTTTCTTTATGGTAAAGCATTGTTATTCTCTATAGAGATGAATGGATAATACTGTCGAGGTGCAAACAGGAAATCTTTTGGGTTTTTTTGCTGCCTGCCCGTTTTTATTTTCTGAACACTGAGAGATTACATCTTTGCTTTCTTCATGCGCACAAGCCGTTTCGTTATCAAGATAATGTTTCTTTCAAGTATTTCAGATTTTCCTCCTCTGTCTCGTAGGTTTGTGCATAAGGTTTGTTGCTGTGATCTGCAGAAGCCCCAGCCCTTGGGAAGAAGTCTATCCATGGAAAAGAAAGTCCCAGCATATTTCTATAGGTTACTGAAGTGTATTTCATTCGGGTTGATTTTCTTCCTCTTTCGTGCCGAAAATCCGTCTCAGAGATAAACCACTAGTAATTTCTTTCCTTCTTCTTTCTTTTCTCTTCTTTTTTTTTTTCTTTTCTTTTCTTTCCCTCCCCCAGCTTGGAATGTAAATCCTTTTAAGACTGAGCTGTTTTTAGTCTTTTTTTTTTTTTTTTTTTTTTTTTTTTTTGNCCTTTTTAAGCTGGGGTGTTTTTTTTTTTTTTTTTTTTTTTTTTTTTTTTGCTGTAGGTGTCCACGACTGAGCAAAGAACACGATTAAATAAACATGGGCTGTAAGTACATTAACTCGAAGAGAAGCCCGGGAAAACGACGAGTGTTTAATAACCCTGAGACAAAGGTTTATCTCGTTAAAGGTACTTCTTCTCGCTGGTCCATGGAAACTGAGGTGGCTTTGCTCAGCACAGAGGGCGTGAAAGTGAGGAAGGAGTCAGTCCTGGTTGTGGCAGAACAGGTAAAGTCTGATCCGGAGGGTCTCTGCGCCAGCCCGTTGGACTGGCCGCTGTGGCAAGCCAGGCAGGAGCAGGGGTTGCTCCCGGCGCTGCTGAGTCCATGAGTTGGGGCAGGGTAGAGAGAGGGATGCCTGAAGGCGCACAGCAGTTCTGGTCTCGGGTAGGGATGGGAGAGGACCCTGAAGGTGTCCAACGGCCTCAGGGGGGTACTGAAAGGGGTGGCGGCAGAGGCCGATGTGGCGCCGATGCCCATGTGAGAGTAGTAGGGCAGGGGCAGGTGAGACGGGAATGGATACGGCAGGTTCCCGGTGGCCGCTGCGTGGCTCATCATGTAGGTATAAAACGCCGGGTCGGCCGGGTGAGGCCAGGTCATGGCCAGGCGCTGCCGCTTGTCCTTCATCCTGCGGTTCTGGAACCAAACCTGCGGGGAGAGGGGAGGCAAGAGCCGTCACCCGCCGTCGCTTCGCTCCGCTCCGCCCGGCCGCTGGTACCAGCCCCCTGCCCCGGGGCGGTGCGGCGGACGAGGGTCTAACGGAGAGCGGAGACCGACGCCAGTTCTCCCCCTCGGAGGGAGTTGTCATCACGTATGGAGGGATCAGTTAAGCCCCTATAAAAAATCTATAGGGAGACCCAGAGGAGCAGCCCTTTTAGGCTGCTTGTTTCCCTTTCTGCTTGCTAGGGCTTGTCCTGCTGTCCCCCACCCCCCGCCCCTTGGTCCCGGCCAACCGGGTAGCTCTGCCTCCTTGCTGGGCTTTCGCATCCAGAACCACCTGGGTTGCTGTCGGGTTTACTTTCATAAGCAAATGGGTTTGAAAAGGCAAAGGAAAGCGAGATGGAAAGAAGATCTGCTACTGGCTTCCTCTTCCCTCCCCCAAGAGCTGAGCGAGATTTGGACTGCACTGAAGGAAGGATTAAAAGTAATCTGCTAGGGAGAGGCTGGATTAGCGGCGCTGGCCGGGATGGCTCCGGGAGCCGTGTCCCCTCTCCCGCATTGCTGCAGGGTGCGGGCAGGGCCAGGAAAGGGGCGGGAGGGGGGGGGAGCTGAGAGGGAGGGTTGTGCTGGCGAAGTGCTTTCCCGAGTTTTGCAAGGAAGTTTGGCCATATAGATTTATATCGTGCTAATTGGAAACATGTCCGAGCTGCGTGTACCTTGATGGTGGTTTCTGGCAGATTTAGAGCAGCCGCCAGCTCACATCTCCGGGGCCTGGACACGTAATTCTCCCGGTAAAACTCCTTCTCCAGACGGGCGATCTGCTCGCGGGTGAAGGCGGTGCGGTACCGGCGCATCTGGTCACTGGCGCTGCAGGCGAGCGAGCCCTGGGAGCCGCCGCTACCTCCGCTGCCCTTGGGGTGATCCCCCCCGCCGCTGGGGCTGCCGGCCAACGCCTCGGAGCACGGCCCTGCGTGGGGAGCCCAGAGCAACGACACACGCTCGGAGGAGGGCAGGCACGGAGGGATGCTCGCTGCCCGCCGCCCCAGCGAACTCCATTCTCCCTCCCAATGCTCCCCGTTAGGCTTTTCTGTGTCTGCCCGGGTATACTGAGGATGCTGGGAAGACATGCGAGAGGGACCGGAGAGGAGGGCAGGGAGAAGGGGGATGAAACACCGGTTAAGGGTTTGACGGGTGTTTATTCACTCTGGTTGGAAATTAACCTGCCTCCGCCATCCCTCAACACACACACGGCGCACTGGCAGTGTCTGCTCGATGACCCCCCACTCGCTTCTCCCACTAGGAAACCGGAGGCGGGCGCCGCAGCATCCCCCGACACTGAGCGTCTGGGAAAGGCAGGTGTGCCCGCCAGCCAAGCCGCACGTCTCCGCGGCCCCTTTCTCCAGGTCAGCAAGGACCCAGGAGCGGAGCAGGCAGGGACCCTTTTCTCTCTCAGGGGAAGACGAGGCCTTGGGGATCCTCCAGTCAGTCTCCAAAGCCCAGGATGGGGTATTTTCAACGAGCCTGTAAGGAACAAGGGAGGGCAGACAGCGCTCTCCACACTTCCCGGCTTCTTCTTGAAGTGATGGAGGAACAGGGAGGGGGGAGAATTGGGTTGTTGTCAGCGTAGGGGGATCTTTGCCGGGCTGGGAAGGTGGGAATAGAGAGTGGGAAGTGGGGGCAGGGGGAAAAGGGGCCTGGCCGCTGCTTTTGCTTTCAAATGCAACTCTCCCTCATTGTGCCCGAGACCAAAGGCAATTAATTCATTGGGACCATTTCCGAGCTGGCGCCACGGAGACATAGAAGTGACAAGGTAATTTGGGCCTTTT
>VXAY01000707.1:547619-566108 GCA_013399855.1 Oxyruncus cristatus | reverse complement strand
AAAAAAAAAAAAAAAAGATATTGGAATTTTTGAGGTCAATTTAGATTGTATTAGTTAAGGTTTCTTAAAATGTCTATTTTTACATCCCCCAGGAACAGTACTGCCGCAACAGCCCCTCGCATGTCAACAAGCCAGTGGTACGGCGTGGCGGAACGAAGAGCCGCGTCCCGGTCTCTATCGCGGCTGCGGAGCTTTGCCTCGCCGGGAATGTGGGGTCCGGTGCACTGCCTTCTGTCTAGTGTTTCTCTCAGATCTGTCATGCCCAATTTGGAAGGACACTCCCTCATTTGGGATTAATTTCCAGGCAGATTGGAAAGTGTATCTCTGGGTTTGGTTCTTTTTTTTTCTCTGCCTGTTCCCGACAGAGATTTAAAACCTGTCACTCACTAGGTCACAGCCAGGCTGTCATAACTATCCTCAAAACTTTTCAAACTGATTTATTTCTCCAAGTGTACAGCTTTCCCTGCTGATGTATGGCCAAATTCTTCCTTAACGCTGGCTAAAAGGTAGCCCGGTACACCAAAACCAAACGAAACACAGGCACACACTTCCCAAAACAAAGAAGTGATAGGGAGACATTAAAACATTACTGGAGTGATACGCTCATAAATCAGGCATTTTCCTTGAAAGTGCTAACTCTGCAGTAGGGAAGGCACATCACACTCCTTCCTCACGGGATATTTGTTTTCCTTCGCCGGTCAATAACTTTTGACCGATACTGTCCAATTACGACTCGGAACCCATGATGTGCCTTCAGGTTCTCTAAAAATAAACCCTGAAATTTTGTTGTCTTTTAAAAAGAAAAAAAGTTTGGATATACCGCGGAACGATACAGTGCCCCAAGAACTGACTGATAAGTAGTGCAAATGGGTAACCAAACCAGAAAACCTATTTTTAAATTTTTAATGGGTAGTGTTAACAATAATGGCGTAATTATCACTGTTTTATTAAGGCTATTTTTTACGACATGATTAGAGGTGGAAATTTCGGAAAGAAGAGAATAATAGGCGCATTATTTGGGGTGTAAAGACAAGTTGGTACAATGACAGCACATAACACGTAAGTGGAGTTGAGAAGACAGAGTCGTGAGTGGGATGTGCCTAGGAGAGCATATACTGGTATTTATAGGATCCGATCCAGGACACGTTTCTGCCTCTATACACCTCTGAATGCCGGATACCGGCACCTCTGCCTGTTCTGGATTCTCTTTTTCTTTTTTTTTTTTTTTACCTGTTAGCTGACCAAAGCACCGTTTCCCTGTCACCGCAGGAGTTCTGGAGATTTTTACCCTGTTAGACCAAAACCCGGGGAAGGGGGAGACGGGGGGAGCGGGTACGGGCATGATGCCCGCTTCTAGGACATTCAGGACGAGTTTGCCCGTGGAAACTAAATCTGCTGCTTTACTGATGTCAGCGAGTAAATCGTGTAGGAATTTGTGCTTTCGATTTCAATTACTATCGCTTCCAGACTCGTAGAGAACCATAAAACTGCGGCAATCTTTTAATGTTCAATGAGCAGTAGAAACACGATCTGCGTGGCAAACTCCATGATTTGAAAACAAAAAAAAAGTATTTATGGTGTGCATTTAATTCTTCGGTGGAAGGCACAGATAAAGGAAAATCGACGGTATTTCCGTGGGTCCCGCGACTAGACACTTTTTTTTTTTTTTTTTTAAGATTTGATTTAACAAGAAATGAGCTTACAGTCCTCCGTGCTGCGCAACTTCGCGACTTCCCCCTGCGGGTGGCGGCGTCGCCTGAGACCTCGTACGCCGAAGCATCTCTTAGAGAAACACTGAGGGGTCTCAGGGGATCTTTAGGTGCCCAAAGGAAGAGGCATAAGGAGGGATATGGCACTACCAAGAGAAAACCGCAGGAATGTCAGAGGCGAGCACACATCCTTTCACCGCATGTAGTATTTTGGTGTCCTGCTTTATTAAAACAAACAGGAGGCCCGGGAGGGGCTGAGAGGAGCGGTGCTGCCGGCTGGGGCGCCAACCCCGAGAGCCGCCCGCCCTCCCCGTCGGGGCGCCGATACCTGCCCCGGCTCCCCCGCTGGCCGCCCCCCGGGGCACCTTGCTATTTCCCCCGCTATCGCCCCTGGATAGGCGCCAGTGCCCCGGAGAGACGGTCTCCCGGCCTCTCCCAGAAATAAACGGTTGAAACGAGGGGCGTTTGCAGTGCACGGTGTCCTCTGTGTCTGCTGTAAGCAAGAGGCGCACGGCCAGAGCAGCGGCTCTCTGTGCCCTCTTGCAGCCCGTCACTTGCCAGCCATGCTGGCAGCGTTAGGCCTGGTTCTGCCCCAGACAGGCCAAACCCTGGTATTTTCACCGGGATGAAGATATTTTTGCAGAGAGCCTTATGAACAGGTGTGGAGAGGGGCATAGATGTGTTTCAGAGCATTGGAAACTGTTGTTAAGTGGTGGAAACTCTGCCTAGAGAAAACGGCTGGAAAAGCCCAGGCTCATATACTGTATCCTGGAGACCCTTATCATCCCCAGTGAGGGTATGATAAATCCCTACTGAAGATTCCTTTGGAGATAAGGGTGTCCAAGGGGTACAGGATCTGCTGAGGGACCTCTCGTCACTAGGGAAATGCCAGAAGTGGGTATTTTACTCCAGAGACCCAACAGTGTGTCTCTTGTAATGAAAGGGTGATTTCCTCTTTGATTTGAAAAGAAGCAGATCTGACCCATGGGAACAAATATATTGCCTCTTGTTTTCTCTTTACACATGTCATGAGACTCCATTTAGGATGACAAGGAATGGAAAGCAGTATATGAAACAAGCAAATGAAAAGGAGGAAAAGAAGAAGAACAAGACAAGAAAGAAAAAAAAGACAAGAAGAAAAGAAAAGAAAAGAAAAGAAAAGAAAAGAAAAGAAAAGAAAAGAAAAGAAAAGAAAAGAAAAGAAAAGAAAAGAAAAGAAAAGAAAAGAAAAGAAAAGAAAAGAAAAGAAAAGAAAAGAAAAGAAAAGAAAAGAAAAGAGAAAAGAAGGAAACCTCAGCCACACTGGACACCATCTCAGTGGAAATTCTCTCACTCTTCACTGAGGCTGAGTGCTTATAAAATGCAGTTGCATGATGCAGAATGTTCACCTCTTCCTCATTCAAACTCTCCCCAAAACAAACACACATCAAAACTCAAATATGGACACGAAAGACATGCTGAATGAAAGTTTTACCTAGTTTTTACAATGAAGAGTGGAACGTTAACCCCTTAACCTCCAGTCCCACTTCCAAAAACTTCAACTATAGCTAGCCAAGCTGAGATCATCATCTGTTCTCACGGTGCATTCTAACATCAGTTTTGGTTGCCTGGTTCATTTTTGTCTTGCTGCTCTGTACATGGCCCTCAGGAATGAGGATGTGAATCCACAGGCTGGATGTGTCCCACAGAAACAAAACATCCACCTTGACTACCTGAGCAGTGGTCAAGTGCTTCAGCACACTCCCTGACAGAAACGTCCAGGTTTGCATCCTGGGTACTGGATCCCCAATGCCTGACCACTGTCTGTGGTCAATGTCCATCCCCTGTCTGTGAAATCCCTGCTCCCCCGGACAAGGACAGAGGTAACAGCTAGCTACATGGAGAAGCAGGCAATGCACACTGAGCAAAGCCAGTGACCTGTGTTGATGGGGATTCTTCTCTGTTGGCCCATTCTTCTCCTCTGCACTCCCAGAGCTCAGTTCTGGGCACACCATGCATATCCTGTCTCAGATGACTGTAAGATAGTAATCAGGGCAAAAGCAGAGATGTAGGAAATGTTCACAGCAAGTCATGGGTTTCTGCCAGAGAGTTCAGCCCAAGAATAAGTAGGAAATTCTGAGTTTGTCTAAAAAACTTATACTGAGGCAAATGAAATTCCTGGAATCAGATTAATTTATGCTCTTTTTTTCCCCCCCTTTTTTGTTCATGCATATTTACAAAGAACATAGAAATTTCTCTGAAACTACTGGCTGACTTCTGATCCTATCTATTAGTACCAGTAGTTTCTGATAAACATTTCAGCAGAGTTTTTCGGTCACTGAGGACCAGAAACAGTGATAGGATGAAGTGAACAAAGAGGCAACCTAAGTTATCCACCACTGTAACAGAACTGCATTAATTCCTTGAGGCTCGTATACCAGTAATGCCAAGTGTTACCTGGCCTGTCCCCTGCTACACCCAGGCACAGTGGTGTAGCGCCACGGGCTGTCCATGTTCTTCGCCTAGGAGGGCTCGTCTTTCAGGCCTCCTGCTTCCCAGGCTGAGCTCAACAGGAAAAAATCTGCCTCCACATGGACCCCAAGATAGGCCCGACCTCCACCATATTGCTCCCAGACTCATAGAGAAAATTGCAGCCCACGTGGACACCCAGCAAGATGGATTTGTACCCAGTTGGTCCCACGGGATGCCCGGCATGCAAGGGGTTCTGCTGGCCCACGGGAAGAACCACTGCAGCTGCAGGGAGGCTGAGAGACAGATCATCACGTTTCTGCTGGGAATCGGGGGTGTATCAATATTGCATGGAGAGAAAAATCTGGACACGTTCATGTGATTGCCTGTTGTGTTGCCTGAGAATGGGCGTGAGAAAAGATAATGTTAGGAGCGAAGCCCAAGTGCCCGGGTTTAGCTGTATCCACGAGAGGAAACGAGCACGTACTGGGAAACCCCCGCAGAGAAAGGCAGGGGCTTGTTTCTCATGCAGTGCAGCACTGAGCAGGGAAAGGCTTAAGTAATGTGAAGGCTGCAGCAGATAGCCATGGCACATGGGGCAGACGGGGTAGACATGGCAGACGGGGGCTGGCTTGTTGCACACTTCTTTAGAGAATCATCTCCCAGGAGCAAATCCCGAAGGTCCCAGACAAGTCGCATCAACAAGGGAGACGAGGAAGGAACACGACACAGCCCCGGGGGCATGGGGATTCGTGGGAGGACGAAGTCGCTGCCTTTCCTGGCCAGCTCAGGCCTGAGTACGGCTTCCCGCTCCCACTCGCGCCCCCGGCCGCAGCCTTCCTTCCCGCAACGCCAGTCGCAGCATCTCCCCTCCCTCCCACCCTTCCAGACGGCGGTCCCTGGCTGTGATCACCGCAGCCCCTACACTAACTGCTGTCTTCTTGCGCCCCCCACTGCTGATGGGCCGCAGAGATGAAAGGAGCCAAGCCAGACAGCTCGCCCTCCCGCTTCCGGTTTTTTCTTCCTTTTTTTTTTGTTTTCCTTTCCTTGTGTCAGTAAGGAGTATATGAGAAGGAGCAAGGAGGGCTGGCAACACCTCCGACGGTTCCCGTCCGCCGTGCCAGAACGCGGCAGGTTACCCCCGCCTTCCTCCCGCGGGCGGGGAGGGACACACCGGGGCAGCGGCCTCCCAGGTGGCCGGGTGGCTCCAGCACCGCCCCGAGCCTACCGCCCCGTGGGCACTGCTTCCTAGTCCGCGGCTAATTCGCTGGTTCTTTCATAAATGACGTCATCCTCACCAGCAGAATCCCTCGAGCTCAGCTCCATTTTGCCCGGTCCAATTTAAAACTGTCGGAAAACAAGCCCAGGGAGAGAAACCGCTGCTGCAGGTAAAACCTGCAAGCGATGAACTCAAACAGGTCCTTCTGGGGCGGTACCCGGGGAAAGTCGCGGCACACAGCAGCAGCGTGGCTGGAACTCTCTTGCTCCTCTCGGAGAGTCTGCGAAAACCCTACGTTTCCCACAGGCGGCCAAGGGTTTAGATGTGCTGAGCCCCAATACAAGGAAATAAGCCTTTTTGCTTTAATCGTGCTCCTTGGCCTCCTCCAAGACATGATATGCTCTCCCCGCTTAGATCTGTGGTGTGCCATATACCGCATTTTATCCCCTATGTACATACATATATATACACGGACATGCACGTTTTTATGGTATGTCTGTGTATAGAAACGTTCTTCACGCTCTCACTTTTCCATTAAAATCCACTTTTGAAAAATCTGCTCAAATCCAGAAAGACTGCAACGATGCGCCAGTACATGCCTTCTACAGCGGATACATGGCAACCTGTAGGGGTTTGTCATTTCTAGTCCACAAAACTCGTTTTGAATGCTTTTGGTCTTGCTGCCAACCAGCAGTTAAACAAACAAACAAACAAACAAAACAAAAAAAAATCCCAACTGCTATAATTAATAATCAAAGCATGTGGAAGGAATCCTTTCGCGTTTAGCGCGTTTCTTACAATTTTTCTAGCTAGTTCCATAAGAAGCACGAATGACTTTACTGAATTAACTTCCTTCCCCGGTTAGCACTGTGACGGGGTCGTTCCCTACGGAAAGCTTTGAAACACTTTCATATTGGGGGGCTGCTCCCCCTCTATAGCTCTTCCCCCTAGACCATGGGGTTCAGCCCCCACGCATGTTTTGGGAGAACGAACGCCAAGCCCGTAGCCGTCAGGAAGTGGGGAGCTCCCCCGGGCGCTGGGGGCGATCCGAGGACAGAAGAGCAGTGGGACTCGCAGCCGCCCACGCCCACCCCTCAGGTGGGCAACATTTCAGGCACCGCAGTTCATCGGGAACAGCCCTACCTATCCTACGGAATTTGTGTTTTTCTCGAGGGAAAAAAAAAAAAAAAAGGGAAGGTGAGGGGAGGGAAGGGAAGGGGGGAAAAGCCCTCAACTCGGAGAGAAGAAGCGGAATAAAAAGTTGCGAGGGAAACGTTTCCGGGCATCCAGGCTGGGTGCAGAAGTCACTTAAAATGGGATTAAAGCTAAGAGCGCGTGCTCCGAACCGGCTCCCCCCGCCCCCCGCGTGGTGCGGAGAACAAATGTGCCTGAGGGCTACGGAGGGGAGACACGAGGGGTGGGACCTCGCAGTTTGCCCTTTCACGGGCGGTTTTATCCCCTCACGCGTGGGTTTTGGATTAAGGACAACAAACCGCAAATCCACTCTGACCTAGCAGCAAAGGGCTCCAGGGAGAGTGAGCTAAGCTCGCTGCTCGCTGTGCTCCGCAGGACAACTTCTCCCGGGGCAGCTGAAGGGAGCCGCCCGGCTTTACGGGAGACTGTGTGTTGCTAATTGCCGAGAGGTTATTACCATGCATGTCCCCCCAGCAGAGACAACGAGATCGTTCGGATCCTGCCCCCGGCCCCGAAACCGGCGGGGCTGTAGGCGGCAGAGTGCAATTAAGCCCCAGCCGTGTTTTTTTGCCCCCCGGGCGCCGTCAAGAAGGGCCCTGGGAAAGCGGCTCCGGCGGGCGAGGGGGTCTGAAGGCAGGACTTGCGGCCCCGCAGCCCCGCTGGCCCCAGCCTGGAAGGAGGCGGGGAGCCCCGGCCCCCACAGCATTTGCCGGCCCCCACAGCATTTGCCGGCCCCTTGGACACTGCTCTACGAAGTGAGCCGCCCTCTTTGAACCGGGGCCTTCCCTTCTATAAGGGGCTCTCTTGCAAGGAAGGGAGCAAACGAACTTCGCAGTGGCCTTTAGATGGGGAAGGGTAGGGACAAATCTCTCTCCTCAACCCTCATCCCTCTCTCACCTGGTTGTTTCTGGAGCTATTTCCTGCACCAACCCCCCCACCCTGGCATCAAGGGGAGGATGTGTCTGTTTTGGTAGGGTGATGTTTTCTCTGTCCAGATACCAAGTACTCCTGGTGTAGAAAATACAACCACTGATGCTGTAAATACAAAGAATCCTATGAAGATCCCACTCCCCTGAAGCTATGGGAGAACCCCTGGGCAGGTAGATAGAATTCAATGCTCTCCACCTCCCTTCCGTGAGCTGCATGGCCTGCTTGGCTGGTCATCAGCATTCTCTTGGCCCAGGAGCACCAAGGGCAATGGTTTGGGGCCCCGACTGTGCAGCTGGTCCCACTACCAGTTTGGCCAGAGCCTGGCCTCTGTGATCTCCATGAGCTTTGGGTGTAGCAGTAGAAATTACTTCTCTCTCCCACAAGCCCTTCCCCAAATGCGAAAGACACCAAGCCAGAAATATTTTGCTTTACACTGCCCAAGCAAAAGCTGATTTCCAGAGCACTGGTGGGGCTGGAAAAATTTCTTCCCTTGGGTTGGAGTTCCCAAGCAGAGCACAGAGGGGAGGTACGAAAACCATGTGTCTGAGGTGGCTGCCACACGCAACACAGAGCAGAACAGCCATCCTCACATTTAATTTTTTTTTTAATGACAACATTGCCGTGTGTGCTTGTATAAATCCTCAGTGATTTCACAGCTCCCCATGGTAATATCACCAGGCTGACTCTTATGATTTCCTCCACGCCTGCACAGTTTTAGATTTATAGGTCTCTTACATACTCATTCACAGAAATAAAAAGGGTGGGAGTGGAGAGGACTTGATTTCTGGCTGGTCTCTGAGTTTTCCATGCCAGATCTGTGCAAGATCTAGGGCTTTGGAAATGTGGGTTTGTAAACCAACCCCTTAACTTATTGCTCACGG
Organism: Oxyruncus cristatus; assembly: GCA_013399855.1. NCBI lineage: Eukaryota > Metazoa > Chordata > Aves > Passeriformes > Cotingidae > Oxyruncus > Oxyruncus cristatus. Next base: position 557,727 of record VXAY01000707.1, on the reverse strand, counting down.
GTTAGGGTGTTAGGCACACACTCGCATGCTCACATGCACCCACAACTCATGTCTTATGAAGGGTTAAAATCTGTTTAAAGTGCTAAAAGTGCATGTTCGAAAAGGGGAAAAAAAAGAAAATAATAACAAAGACCCAAAGGCATTCAAACCCCAAAAATCTTGAGTACTCTCAAGAATCTTTGCATGGCAGATGCATTAATCCCATCTAATAACCACTCTGGTGCCTGATAGGTCAAAACTTTCCCAGCCCTAAGAAATCTGAACTTTGTGTGGATTAGGATGAAATCAAATGGTTATATCAGCATGAAAATTGGACAGTGGAAGAGCAGCTGCTGAGAGGGCCAAATGGTCTTATTTTCCAATCTAGCCTCCAGGAGATGAAGGGGAACCAATGCATATGATGATGATGATGACAGGGAATCAAGAAAGAAGTGTCCTAAACTTGATAGCTCTTTGAGTACAGGGGAATTCTTAGCTCCTCTCACTGTACAGAGATGTAACTCACTCTCTTTACTCCTTAGCTGTGTGTTTGTCAAGTATTTTCCTGCTGATACCACATCATTTAGAGAGACCCTGTCTCTACCTCCCCCACAAGAAATGTGTCTGCAACAGATCTCCATGGGGTAGATGCCCCAAAATACATCAAGTGTGTCTTCCTAGACCTCTGACATGTAAAAGGAGATCTTGTTTGTCACAGTGAAAGTGATCTGGAACACAAGCCAGTTCCTCATTTCTGAGATAGGATCACATGTATGAGTTAAGGATGTTCCAAAGGAGAATGTAGTGTTTTTCAAGCCCTGCAGGAGATGAAAGACACCAGACTGTATATATGCCCACAGACTGTATATTCCATGTATATTCCATGGCATCAAGCCTTCACACTAGAAGAGGTTGTTCCTAAAGCACAGTAACCTCCTTTCAACACTGAAGAACTGGAGTTTCCAATGTGCAAGTATCTGCTTTTAGATGCACTTTGGGTGCACTAATTAAAGGATTAAGCCCTCCTCTTACCTCAGCACCCTGTCTGGAAATCTTTGCACACCCTTTGTAGAGTAGAAGTTAATCAAAGCAATTCTTATGACGTGTGCATCTCACAGTCAACACAGTGGTGCACATTTGTACTGGGCTAACCAACACCTTTCAGAGGGTTTTCATATATAATAAAATCAGAGAACTAGCTTTCAGGTGCCGATGTATGATACAACAGAGAAGGTGGATCTGACCTATGAACCAGGCAAGTTGACAGAGTAATTTGTACTTTGAAATCTGTAGAACTTGTGTGACACAGCTCAACATACAGACTATTCTTGATGACTAGAGGGCAAAGACTTGTTCACACATGGAAATGCTGGAGGATGTCCACACAGGACCTGCTGTTCCACCGCAGATCCACACCCAATCTGAGCCCAAAGTGAATTTCCTGGTTTGACAAACCTGAACTGCCAGTGGAGATAAGGAAGAACACAGGAACTTGTTCAGAACAAGAATGTTCATGTTTGGAGGTACTGAGGGAAGGCCATTGTGTTTTAAACTGAGATCCTATCTTAATTTGCATGAGCTTTCATGAGTAGACGCTCATTAGCAGAGTGTGATCCTTTCAATAATTTCCTAGTTCAGCATGACTGTCTTCTGTTGGTTTGCAGTAAGTTCATCTAATCTAATTGTAATTAGATGAAACTCAGCTGACAAAAAGGGCTCCCACAAGTCTCTGTGTAGATTCTCATTTCAAACCACAACCCAGACCAATACTGCAAAGAGGTTGGATATAAAATGTTGAAACTAATTTCTTTTGAAATGGAGGAGGCCTCAGCTGAGCAGGGAAGAGCAGGTCACCCTCAGTGTGCCTGACAGGCAACTCCAGCAATGATGATGTGCTCAGCTGTAAGCTACCACCTCATAGCTATGACAGCACAGCTGATGGACACAGCACCTCTTAGTCCATTGCAATGAAATGGAAAATATTATTATAGAAACCACTGCTGGAACACACTAATTAGTCTCTCTAATTCCTGAGCTCTGACAGCTTTGCTGACAAGGCCGAATAGCTAGCTACCTTCACTTGCTTCAGTCACAGCTACTGTTATTAATTAACCTAACATGATTTCAGTTTAAATTAACACACCAGATGCCATGGCTGAGGGATGGACATCCCCTTTTTTACAGCTGGATTGAAAACAGCAGTAACCTCTTGATCTACATCTGCTAAATCCAAGATGAATTATCAATCACATCCCTCAGTGAAATGCTGCATCGTGTGGACACTCGTGCTTTAGTACTTGTGCCCACTTATGTATCTCATTTCTGTATGAAGAGGTTTTTAATCATCTGGAGGGTTTATAATGGCCCAGGACTGGGCATGTCACATATTGAGTAGTTTAACCAATCATTACTTGTCACTTTACCTATGCAATTGGATGGGCAAGAGCTTAGTTGAAGTGTCAGGGGATTTTGCTGCAGTCGAGGCATGGATCTCACAAAAAATCCACTTCAATTTTATGCATCCTCTGGCAGCCTTTGTTCTCCTACCATTTCTGATGCACACTGCAGCTCTTCCATATAACCTGTTTCAGTTAGTTCAGAGAGCAGAGACTGTGGCTGTACTTCACTGACACTCACACATTCTATCATGTTGTGCAGGGTATTGCAGAGCTGCTCCAAAACGTGATAAATCACTTTCCAGCAGTGCCTGGTTCTGTGACATGGATTTTGGGTGGAACTTCATGACGTATTTTGACCATTTGAAGAAGGCTATTTTCTGTCTCAGTGAAAAAAAACAGCTGTTTCGACGTCACTGGAGTGTGGATGATGAATTTAGGAGGAGAGTGGGAGCCAGGAAATCTGGAGTTTTCTTCCTGCCTGCTGGCTCTGTGGCCTTGGGCAAGTCCTAATCTTTCTGACTCCACTTCCTAGCCTGTAAAATTGGGATAATATTAGTTACTTCATGGTGATGATTGCAGTAGTGATCAGTTATCAGTTTTTCTAAGGAGTAAAACCCCAACTTTGAATATTATTGCTTGTAGTATTTTAAAGAGGAACAATGTCTTTGCTATTCATACTGATATTTGAGGATTGTAAGGACAATCCACCCCTTTACCCTGTTCATCAGGATCACTTTACAGTACTCCTCCAAGAGTCTCTGGAAAAGGGACAAATACAGTTTGTAACCCAATTCATATGCTCAGGGGCATCTCAGGCATTATGCAGCTGCCGTGCAACATCTGAATTGGAAACAACCCAGTTGTCATTAGACCAGATTTTAATTGAAAGAACAAATAATTTTTTAATGGCAAAGCTTCACGTTTTTCACTTGCATTCCTATTTTGTACCACCTGTTTTTTCCCCCTGTTCTGATTGTGTTGAAATTTTTCCTTTCTACTTCTTAGGAAATGAAAATGAAACTCCCAAAACATTGCAGATTAAACATCGATTCAAGGTGTTCTCATGAAAAAAGTCTTACTGTCAGTTCTGTTTCAAGCCACCTGTCTCCTTAAGAAGATGCTGGTCAGGTAAGCTACTGTCTTGTGTTTCACAATTCTTTCATTGTTCACCCAGCACTTCTTTTCCTACATGCAGATGGAAAACTCTCCAGGGCAGGGGACATCTCTGTGTTTTCTGCTTTATCCACACTCCACAGAGTCCTGTTTACAGTGCTAAGGAGCAACAGTAGCAATAACAATCAAAATATATGATTAAGTGATCATTAGCTCTAATAATTCTTGCCATCGGAGAAGTGACTGGAGGCCTCCTACTATCAAACTGCACAAAGCCAGTCTGGATCTGCCTGATCCACGTGGAGCATCAGGCCCATTCTGGAGCAGGGTCAGTGCAGGCATTCCTGGTCACCCTACCTCTGGTATTTTACACAGTGGGGTGGGAAGTTGAATCAAAGGGCTCAGACATAGTTCTGGGTCTTTAAAGGTAGCAAGTGTTTTCTCTCTGCAACACCACTACTTGGCTCTGTAACACTAAATAGATCTAAAATAGAACCCAACCCCCCTATAAAAGTAATGTAAACTTCCAAGATCTATAACCAATGCTTTACACTCTCTTATGTTCTGTGGTAGATTTTATTGCAAGGCTTCATAGAAAGACGTTTACTTACACCCACATCCTGGGTAGGACAGTGTTGTCTGACAAGTGTCTGTCTGGAGGAAGCCACAGCAAAGCCATCATGACTAACATTTTGTGGAAAACTGCCTTTTTTTTTAATCCTGTAGTCTCTGGTTACTCCCATTCCGTTTTCCTGATTCCAGGCCTTCCCTATCGTTGCTGCTATGGTGCCCCTCTGCACTAGCCAAGTGACTGTAACAGAGCTTGCATATCTCATGTAAAAAGGAACTTTCATGACAAGGAATGACACAGCCCAAGTCTTTGTGTAGCTTTCCCACAGAACTCCTGATGCTGGTTTCACAGTACCACACGCATGGAAGGTCTGACTGCAACACCCAGCCGAAAAACATTCCAATTCGCACGAATGAACGTGGATCACTGCAGAGGGACTGGCTTGGAAGACAACAAATAACCTGGTTGGAAAAAGCATTGCAGTGTTGGAATGAGACCCAGTTGATATGTCTCCATCAGCTGGGAAAAGGAACTCTTGCAGGAACATGAGGTGGATGCAAAGAAGTGTTCAAGCCTTTGGTCGTGCCCTCGCTGGTGTTACAGGCTGTGGGTAAACATGCAATTTATCATCCTTGTGGCTGTAGCTGATCAGGGTTGCCAGGTTTGCATTTTTAACAAGGCACATGCATGAGCTGAATATAAAATTGAGACAGGAGAAGAGAGAAGCAGCTGCTGGGGCCGATGACCACTGATCCTTTCCATGTGAGGGGGTAACCTTTGGTAACCCTGGCCCCATGTCATGTGACAGGGCCAGGAAATAAACTCCGGGCTCTTACCAGCACTCCTGTGCATTACACCTTTATTGCAGTGATGACAGGTTGATGGCTACACTGAAAGGTTCTTTTCCTTTGGGGAGTCCTGTCCAATGTTCAGTTTTATCTGTCCATAAATGCTAAGTAGTGTGGGGTCACTGGGAAAGGTTCTTGCTCCCCCTCCAACCCCCACATTTTAAGACTGGGACTGGGGAAGGGGCCCCTCACCTGCCTGTCAAAAGCCACTACCTCACTGTCATCATGGCCAACTTTCTTCTCCCTGGAAGTGGAGAAACTTACCTCTGTTGAATTCTTTCAGGATCCTCCTTCCCTCTCTCTCTTTCGTATCTCACCCCATTTCATCCCTACCCAGCATACTAAAATACCCATCAATCCATGTGATTTTCTTGGACATCAGGAGAGAATATGGCACAGATACTCTCATTTTAGATAACTGCCCTGGCAGAGTGAAGAACACTGTAACAGTTCCTCTGCTTAACAGTTTTGACAATTAAGGACTGAATAAAAGACTATAAAGACAGAGCTGATGCAGAGACATTGGGGGAAAAAAGGAAATGAAGAGTTAACTGAAGAAAGAAATAAACTAGGAAGTATGGTAATCACAATTTGTGAGCTTACAATTTTTTTAATGCTATTATTCTTTCTTTTATTCCACCCCTCACAGCCCCTAGCTCTCTTTTAATTACCACTCGTGGGAAAGGTAAGCTGACCAGTTTGATAATTCTCAGTACCACAACAAGTGGTACAAACTAGTTTAAACTGGAGATCCTAAAAGCTTTCTCTTTGCATGAGACAAATTTATAGCTTGGAAACTAAATATTTGTTCAAAGAACTGTTGAAGGTGTTTGAGCACACAGGAGAGATGAAATGGCAGATTAAATATTTCATTTACATGCGATATGCATGGCATTCAGTCCTATCCTAATTCTTCACCTGTTTTCTGAAATCCTTTCACAAACACAAGACATTTCACCTCACTGTTGTTGTTTCGAGTGGCTTTCAGGGTCATTTCATTTAACTATTTTGTGTGCTATGTGGAAGTCTCCCGGGAAGGGTGCAGACCCCGATCCCTAATGGGAGCGCCACAGGCTGCAGGAGGGTTGATTCCCTCTTCAGCAGATATTTCCAACGTGCTGCTACTGAATAAGGATGCAACTTCACTGGAAACCAGATCTGACTCCAGTGGGTATGCAGATGCTCTGTGGATATAGCTCCATAGGAATGGCTATAAATAGAACAAACAAGGAAACAAATAAACTAATGGCCCTTCCTACCATAGGAACTCGACAGAAATTCTCCAGTGGGAACAGAGTTCTGAGATTTTGGAGCTTCCAGGTGTTCAGTGCAGAGTTTTCTCTTGCATGGCAAGCCATGCAACACCAATTTTATTAGAGCCATTTCCATGTCTACATCTACTTTTCTTTTTTTTCTTCTTTTTTCTTTTTTTGGTAACTCACTGAGCTGTCATGAAACTGCTATCTACACCTTCCCCAACCAAAGCAGCGCAACAGTGTGGCAGAGATCCCTCCTGTACACACACTTGTGCACACATATGCACACATACACACACAGGCACACTGTTTACCCTTTCTACTTCCAAGCAGAACTATAGAAGAGGAGACAGCACTTCTACAACGTCTTGCAGTCTGCTTTTGAGAGGAATATATAAATTTATCCACAGGTTCAGGTGACGGTTTCAGCATAGAAAGTACATGCAGATTTGTACTTCATCCATAGTTTATTAGAACAAAAGGTATTTCTTACTTGTACTTCTGATAGAAAAGATTAAAACAGTACCAAATGTGAGCATTAGTGACTTTCAAAAGGGGTTTTTATTCTTTATGCCCTAAATGCCTAAACTTTACATTTTGACATGGCACACAAGCTGTGATCATAAAATGAGTTTTACTGGGAAGCCATGTTTTCTTCTTGTATATCAGACTTATTTTAATTCATTCTGGGTAGGTTCCAAGCACTGTGTTAGAGATTAAAGGCAACTGCACACCCCAATTAGCAGCCAGCTCTTTCTAAGTAAAAATATTTTCTGAGGGGCAAGATGAAAGTGAAATAATTTCTATTCATTAGTAGTAGAGAGCTTGGAAGGGTTATTTTTCACTGAACGGCTATACCTTAATTTTGAGCCCCTCAAGATTTGAAATGAGTGATCACGTAAAAATGAAACCCAGTGCAAAAATCACCCTCCAGGAATTGCTTTCCATAGAGCAGTCGAGTTCTGCAGTAAAAAGCATGCTGACTAGTAAAACGCTGGGACTGTATACGGCTCCGAGCTCTCCAGTAGAAAATCTAGCTCTGGGGCACCAATCTCTCCATCTTTCATACAAAACTTTTCAACTGAATTTGTGGTGGAGGCCGTAAAAACTATTGCTTCCCTTTAACCAAGGCAGCAGAAAATTCACGCTGTTCTAGGGGGACAGTTAGCTGCGAGGCTGAAAATAAACGTGCTCAGAAGCACTTTACCATCTCTTTCAGAGTATGACTCCTCTGTGCGAGTGTAAATCCTGCCTTGTGCACTCATTAAGCGAGAGTTTTTCCCTTCGGAATAATATGGAGTTTATCAACTAAAATTTGAGCAAATAAATCTCGAAAATTTATTTCAGGAGTGTATTTTACACCTGAAAGACTTGGTTTAATTTTCACTTTTTCACAGAGGCCTATAAATCTTACTTTGCACCCCCTTAACTTTCGGCAGGAAAAAATAAAACGGGGAAAAAAAAAAACACGTAAAAAAGCAGTGTCGGCCACAGCAAAACAGCCGGGTGAACACAGCTCGCCCAGCTCCGACGCGGCGGCGATGGGCTGGGCAGACCTCCGAGCGGGTGGGCTCGGCGTGAACACTGCCCGGGGCAGTGCTCACGGGCACCCCGGCTAACCGTAGCCTCGCTTGCCAGAGTTCTCCCCGGTGCCTCGGCCTTGGCCGTCCTGTTCCCCTTCTGACATCCTGGGGTGAATCTCCGGCGCCTTCTATTAATTTTCTAATGAGCAGAGTCGGGGAAGGCGAGTCACCCACCGGAGTCAGCCCCCTCACCGGGATCCCATCAGGGACTCCAACGACTGATTTATTTACCGTCATTGTTTTACGAGACAGTGTCTCTTCCCGAGAAATTTCGGGCGTCTCGGATGCATATTGTTTGGAAATATCTTTGAAAATACCCCATCTGCCCCTCCTTTCGCCAATCGTAACACTCCTTTGATTTGAATGAGAGAAAGCTTAGATCCTGCCTTTTATTGAAACCAGCGAAGGACCTTGGGAGGAGGGGGCGGGAGGGAGGAGAAAAGGGGAGGGGGAGCAGGGCTGGGGGCAGCCGTCGGTCGGCATTAATCAAACATCCACGTTGTCAAGAGAATTGACAGTGCCGATGTGTTCAGCGCACATGTTCCTGCGGCCGCGGTCCCCGCATCACCTGCCGCCCCGCAGCCGGGCCCGGCGCGGGGAGCGCGGCAGGGCCACCGGGAGCGGGGCAGGGCCGCCGGGCCTGCACGAGGAGCGGCGGAGCTGCAGGCACCTGCACGGCTCTGCGTCCCTCCCGTCGCCGAGGTCGAGTAACACGCGGGATTACGGACTAGGACGAGCCTAGTTTATCTCCGTCTCGCCGGGGCCCTTCCTTGCTCGGGTAGCCGAGGGAAAGTACAGGAACGCAGACTGGTTTCTGGGCGGAAAGCCTCGCTCCTAGAGTTCAAACTCCAGCATTTCCCTGGAAACATTTTTGCATAAAACATTTTTTCAAAGACACATACTCCTCATCTACAAACACAGCTGTGGGTGTATAGGCGTATTGGCTCGTACACAAGTTCGAGAATATGTACATCTCTTTCTCCTGTAAAATACCTTCTGCTACTAGATTTCCCTTCTTCAGTTCGCCCTTCCCCTTGATATGCCAGGCTCTCCCTTTAAATGTCAGCCACGAAAGAGTTTTTTGGGGCGAACTCTGCGGGAGACAAATTTATTCATCTGAAATAGCCTCTGACCTCTGCACTGAAAATAACACAACATAATAATTGCAGGACTGTGTCTTCAGCACAAATCCGAGCCCAGAGTGCAGCCCACATCCTGGTCCCTATTCCGGTGCCCCGTGAATCGGGCGTTTGTGTTGACCTATGTGAGTGCTAGTTATTCCGGGCTGGACAAAAGTCTCCATCAGCTCCTGAAGGCGTTACACTGGTGGGAGCAGTGAAAACCCTTCCTTGTGGGCTCCCTCGCTACACTAACAGGAGGGGCAAACTGTCTGCAGGAGCAAGTCGCCTTCGCCGGGAAAGGGACATTGTAGAGAGGTGGGGAGGATGGGCAGGAGACAGGGGAAGGATCGTGCGTGGGACCCCGCGCAGCAGCAATCTCGCAGCTCGTTGTGGGTGTGCACACACATACGCACAGGCAGACTGTCTGCGCTGCAGGACCCATACCCCGTGGCCGGCCGGCGGGGTTGTCCAACGTCACCCCACGCTGGTGCTCAGCGGGAAGAGTTTATCTCACTGCCCACTCGGCTTTGTACTGTCCCACTTCCCCATCTCAAGAATGCAGCTGAATGGGGAGACGAGAAGCAGGAGGTCCCACCACCCGATCCAGCTAGCGTAGAGACTAACCGGTGCACGTATGTGTATTTCTGCCCGGAGTGCTGGGATGAGAAAGAAATGGTTCCCTTTTATGTTTTCCGAGCTAGCTCCTTTTTCAATACTCTGTCCGTGACGGTGTGATCCGTCTTACCCTGCTATAGAGCAAATAACACTAAATTGCTTCTCTTAGCTTTTCGAGTATCTCTCCTTCTTGCATATTAACGACCAGCTGCTGGGGGGAAAAAAAAAATCAGAACACTGTGAAAGGAATAAAACTCTTAAGTCCATAAAGATGAAATGTAACAAGTATGTTGAATACATAACGCTGCTATATAACAGTTTCAATTAGTTGGGTAAGTCCTCTGTAACGTCTTGTAAAGGTGTAAGGACACGTTTACAGTATAAGCAACATAATGTTCTCAACTGTACGAGTTAATTATTTCCAGATTTTTTTTTTTTAAGAAGCGAATTTCACAAGTAAAGGCTCTGTCCGCGTATAAAACAACTGATGCATTTTTCCAGCATTAAACATCTTGAGTTCATAAGTGGAAGCGGAGGACAGAACGGACAGCTAAAAAATCAGACTCGGGGATTGCAGAGATTTAAAAAAAAAAAAAAAAAAAAAAAAAAAAAAAAAAAAAAAA
>VXAY01000707.1:501292-525554 GCA_013399855.1 Oxyruncus cristatus | reverse complement strand
ACCCACCCACCCCGCTCCTTTTCTTCCACGGTGTATGAGGCCAAAGTGTCGCTTCTGCTGCGGGGACCTGGGTGAAGGCGTCTTCCTGGGCTGATGATGATAGAGCCGAAGAGGCGGTTGTGAAAAGTAAGACTGCTTCTCCTAGCTTGGTTGCCAGCTACACCTTTCCCAGGGATGCTACTTCCCACTCTAGCATAGGGGGGAAGCAAAGAAGGCTCTTGGCAGAAAGTGCGCCAAGAGAGGCTGGGGTCAGAGCCCAGGAACGCGAGCAGACTTGTAGATAGAGCTGCTGGTTGCTTGGCTTTGTGCTGCGCTGTGTTATCTTGCAGAGTTGGGTCAGGCTGCATTGAAAAACGTCTATTGGATTTTATCCCCGGTTGTCTTATTCCCGTGTGCGTGCCTCCGAAACTATTTTAATCATTCAAGTGCCGGGGAGGAGGGTGGATGGTTGCGTGTGGAAGAAAGACGAGGAAGGGTGTTTAACCTGTCTGCTTTTCGCCATTGTTTGTGTGTATCCAGAGACAAAAACGCCAGCCGGGTGTTGTAACCTGCCAGTTTAAATTAATCTGAATTTCGTCGTAATTGCCTCGATTTGTACCCACTAAACAAAGTGCTTTCATTTATTCATGGTAGTATAAAACGGCCTATATAGTCGGTTTGGGTGAGGAGTAATGGAAAAGCAGTCTATTTTAAGCCTGGCTTTAGCCTTCGAGGTGCCTTCGGGTAGGCACAAAAAAAGATGGTTTTTAATACAAAACAATCTTGAATGGGCTTCGTCTGCAACTTCGTCTGCGGTTTATATTTAAATATGTGAGGGTTTGTAAATACCGTGCTGTATGAACACTTGATGGGAAAATAAAACCGAAAGAGAAAGAACGAGTAACCCCCGCACTCCGCCCGGTCCGATTCGGGGTGATTTGTCCAAATTCCACGGGGGTGTGCAGTATGGATCTGTCATGCTTACACCCCACAATTTCTGGAAGAAATGATATTAGTGTCAGCGTTTGTTGAAAAGTCGGGAAGGGGAAATAAACGGGATGATAAGCTGACTTCCACGTCGGCATATGCAAGAGCAGCCATATTAGGCTTAGAGGAGAGCTGTTTTTATGTGTATCTTTACGTGACACATGAGAGAACAGACAAGAAACGATCCTTACAGAGCCGGCTGAGCTGTACGTGGGCATACGATTGCATTGTCAACTGCAGCACGTATTTTAAACTCATGTTATACAAATAGCTTCCTATAAAGGTTACACAGGTACAGGTACCTTAATATAATACAATTCTGAGAGTCCATCAAAATATGAAGCTGGGGCTTTGAAGTCGTTGATTTGACAGCCCCAGTATAGTGATACTTCCTGTACCCGCCCCCTAAAACAAGCATTGATGAAGAAATGTCTTTACTTCGGTGGGTTTCACGATATGTGAATAAGGCTCTCCTATAAAGTTAGCAGAGTGGTACAGTAATATTTGATGTGTTTCTTGGCGAGATGGGCAAAATAATTAAATAAAGATTTGAAATACCTTTATAAATCATTGTTAAAATTCAATGTGCATTAGAGAGAACCTTATATCCTATAAAATTCAATTTAGCTTAGAATCCCAGTCAATTACCTTGACGTGAGTTTCTACGGCAAAGTGTGGATCTCGGCATCACAAGAACAGTCTAGCTACAACAGGCTGGTCTCGGCGTTAAGGCATTTCATTTTCTGTTGCTTTCTGCTCTCAGTGTAGAGGACACGTTATATATCTCGCAATTCTTGTATGTTGTTTTCATCCTGAATTGGTAGGTAGAAAAATACTCGTTTGTCAGAGGCAATACCGTAGAAGTTTTTTTCCCTCTCACTGAATATATTTCCTAGATTACAAATCTAAGGTCAAGTTCAAGGCATCAGTTGTAGCAATACCTTGAAATGTAAGTCTAAATGCGAGTGTTTTGGCGGAGGTTTTTTTGTTTGTTTTTTTAGTAGAATAATTTGGCACTCCGGCTTTGCGTGGGAACATCTCCCGGGATATGGCTGTCCGCAGGCATAACTGTGTCGTTTAGTAGCACCGCACTTTCAAGGGATCACTGGGGATGTTCCCCTAAACCGCTCCGCTTAAGTTTTCATAAAATACATTGGCATGAAAGGGGGCTGGTACCTGCTTACTACAAACGGTCCTAACGACACGGAGCTTTGTGAGTCTGGGTGGGAGTCGGTGGAAAGTGTCTGCTTTTCTGTATCGGCGGATTATAACCAAGGAAATTCGCTTCCGCACCAGTTTAGAGCCCGCCGCTGGTTATAGACACCCCTCTCCTGCAGATTAAATTTGTCAGAAGTCTCTTGCACCTGTATCTGGATAGATGGGAGGAAAAGTGAGTGACTGTGGGTACGTTTTCATGTGTCGGGAAAACCTCGGAGAGTGTTTAAGGGGAGAAAAAGAGACATTTATAGAAGCATCGTTAGTTAATCAACTTCTGATACACTAATCGGTCTGAGAAAATATCTTCTTCCCTCCGCCTTACTGCCAAACCCGCCACTATTGTCTTTCAGGAGCAAGCTCCGAGCAGTAAATATAAACAAGATTTTAGAGGAGTTCAGTGCCCTGGAACCCGGGGACGCAGGGCTGGGGAACTGGGGGTGAGGAGCCACGGCGTTGTGAGAAACTCCCCGCGCTTTGGGAAGGCGCCGGGAGGCTGTCACGACAACAAATCGTTTGCCTGCTGAAGGGCAAGAAAATAGCTGCCGAAATCATGAAGTTATCCATCTAGAAGCAGCTTCCTGTTTTGGAAAAAGCCCGCGATATTTTGGCTTGTTGCAGCTACCAGAGTCAGGCTACCTTCAAAGAGAGCCCTCGGATGCTCATCAGAGCAAAAAAGGATGCAAAATATCATGATTGGTCGCCAACAACGGGTAGATCTCTGTAGGTTCGTAGTCGTTTAATCCTAATATTCAAATTAGACAGGGGGCTTAGTAGCAAAAGAAAAAAACAACCACGCTCTCAAGCTTTTCCATCTCAGCGACTTAAAAAGACAGAGAGGGTGATACAGGAAACGAAAGGATTTTGGTAATTGATACTAAAAATTAATCTAAAATATTCTACGCCCAGATGACCGCAGCCTTTTGTGGTGTTCAAACCTCTGAAATAATGGAAAAAAGTAAATAAAAAAAAAAAAAAAAAGAAAAAAAAAGAAAAAAAAAGAAAAAAAAAGTCAGAATAACATTGACTTGAATCCTGTTTGCATCAGCTCGTTCTCTTTACACGTATTCTGCAGTTCCCTAGCAAAATCATACCGCTTCAGGTTTTGTACAATAAATAGTCGGTCCCATGTCACAGCACGGGGTTTCCATTTCGCCGATATATATATATAAATCACTTATTATTTAAATTATTTACCTAACTATTGTAGAACTACGTTCTATTGCATATTTAGATTAAAAAAAAAAAAAAAGAAGAAAAAAGATGGCTATGTATAGCTCCTTTCCATAATAGACAAAACAGGGAACAGAAAGGAAACGCCTTTTAAAAACTTCTGAGCCCGAAATATTTAAAATCCAAATAATAAGCACGTTTTTCTGGAGCTGCGTTCCTGGCAAATTTTGTAACGAATTATCGCCTTGTGCCCCTATTTTCATTGGTAAAGGTGGGAAGGGGGTGCACTTTTCGTTGGCAACAACGCTGTGAATTCCCTAGTGCTACGTTTTTCTAGTAAGCCTTTGTAGACTGTAATCAGCCCGCAATTTTACAAAACACTGTCCTAATTTCTGAGTTATTTTCTCGTGCTCGAGTCGTAACACCCCTCACCCTTCCTATGCGAGAGGAGCAGAGACTGAAGCCAGCAATCCTGTAATACTTTAATTAGCTCCTCTTGAAGCAAATTCCTTCTAGCACACGTTTCTCCTGTTAATTAGAGACACCCACCCTACTGGCAAGGTAAATGGTCGACTTCAAATATTTTTCAAGCAAAACCGTGTACCAAAAGACAACAATTTAGATACAACACAACTTGACCTTTTGGAGAAGCGGCAGTGAGCTAAAAAGTTCCCTTTGCACGCCATCTGTATATGTAAAAGCTAGGCTATCGAGGCGTCCTAGTTCTGTTTATGTTCCTCCAAAGGAGAGATGTAGCTTTTTTTCCTCTCTTTGTTTAGCTTAGCTATGGGTAACAGTCTCCCCACCTCTTGGCCACGCTTCTCCTTTGCAAAACCGTCCTGCAGCAGAGGTCCCAGTTTCAGAGCGGTTTTACCCTCTCTAATCCGGACGAAATACATGGAAAGGCGTAACGAATGCATTTTGTTTCTCCAAACGAAATGCCTGACTTTGTTTATGTTGTTCTCAATGAGGTTAGCAAGGGGAAGGCTCGGTTTCCCCCCTTCCTCAACGCGGAAGTCCCAATTACTGTATTAAAAGAACAATTCAACATTAGACCAAATAATCAACATTGATAATTGTGCTGAACACAGCAACTTAACAGCAGGCTCCCTGCAATTACCCACACATTCCGGTGCTTTAAGCTCACATTATCTCTGTTTCACTTAACAGCAAATAAGGCAGAGAACAGTCTGTGCCTTGGGTGTCTACTCACTCCAAGACGAGCTGTGCACCTCTTAGACTTCCCCATCACCCTCCCCGCTTGTTGTGCAGGCGGAACCCGGAGGCATTTTGGGGTCCTCCTGCGTTGCAAACCCACTTGAAGAAATAGGCTGCTGGGTTTGGAGAGGTGGGGGGGGTAGTTCGAGCGATTCAAAAGCAGGCATCGGGGCTGCACGTGTGCATGCTGTGCAAGCATATATATGCCCAGACACACACACACACACACACACACACGCGCACACACACTCCGATTTCCAGTTGCCTTCTCGCCTTTCTTGCCTTAATTTCCCTTTGTTTCCCAGAGGCAGCCCCGACCTCTGGCACGGCGGTCTCTCGCACGGCGCCGCAGCCCCGGATGCAGAGAGGAGCGGGAAAGAGCCCCATACAAACCTGTGCCAACTCTGCTCCCCATTTCTAGCCCCAAGGTTTGAAATTTATTGAAATGCGAGAGGGGGGCTGCACTGAGTCCGAGGAGGTGGCGTCCCGCGATTAAGCGCTGGGTAGCTCTGTCATGTCTGCTCTGACACAAGCTGAAGTTGACTGCCAAAGTGCTATAAAACCGCAGGTCAGTCTAGAACTGTTTTCGGTTCTCCTAGACGCGCCGTGTTCAATTATAGCCTTAAAAGCCCTAATACAAGTGCAAGAATTTGTTTGCCATCACACAGAGGCGGGGCGAGGCTCGGCAATGGTGGCGCCTTTGTTATCTCAAAGTCACTGAAATCCTTATACATTCCTTTTTGTTTGAAGGGAGGGGTGTCTGCGTGTGTGCAGTGCGAGGAGAGGTTTTTCATCGACGGAATTGAACGGTGGGGGTATACAGGGGAAANNCCCCCCTCCCCCCGCAAAAACTAGGGGGAAGGTAAATGCGAGCAAAATTACAGCGTTAAGGAAAAACCCAACCAGAGCTCTGGCACAACCCTCCCCACCTCAATTAAAAAGAAAAAGAAAGAAAAAAAGAAAGAAAAAAAAATAGAGGGAGAGAGAGGGAAAAACCCCAAAGCCTTTTACAGTCCCTGAACGACATTGCAGTGTTCTGCTAGCGGTTTCGACGATACGCGATCTCTTTCCATTCACTTTCTAGCAAATATGTCAAGCTGAAAGATTAATTCATTAATTTCAAGTTCAGCTCACAGACATGTAGTAAGCATAAGAAGTTCTTCCAGAATACCAAAATAAAGAGTTCATTACAAGGATACGTCCAGAGCATTTGATTTGTGAACCGTAACCCTTGTAAAATAAGAAAAAGGCATATAAACATTAATGCTAATAAATTAGTTTACTCCACTACAAAGTAATTACTTGATAATATTGAATTTACAGCTTGAATTCAAACGCAATAGTTAACTATAATGTAGGGGAAATACATAATGAGAATATTTTCTCTCTGCACAACATGATTAGATTTGTTATTGAGTCGGTTACGATAAGCTAAGCAATAAATAAACAAATCGATGTTGACATTTAAATACCGAAGATCTCTAGAATTTACTGGAGAACTTTCTCCGGATATATAAATACTTCCACAACACTGCAGAGGAAGAGGGGGGAAAGTACAAATATTATTTCCCTAACATTTTCGTTTCCCTTCCACTAGACTCCCAAGTCCAGGGGGGCATGGATCTTGAACTACGTCTAATTTCCTAAGAGCACCGACTTCACAATAGCCTTTTGCCGTTCCGTTTTTCTATTTTGATGAAATCCACCCGGAACCCAAATATTTCTTTTCTGAAATTGAGCATCAGAATAGCAAAAAAATATTTTTTCCGAGAGCTTAGGGATGTCCGAGCCTCAAAAGGTGCTGTATTCTTTGGCGTATTCATCTGTTTTCTTTGGCTCTGCTCATTCGGTGGGGTGTGCATTTTTATTGGCAGAGAAGTACTTTTTAGTCTCTGCCCTGTACAATCCGCTTTCTATATCATCCCTTTCATGCAACAATAGTAAAAGTTTAACCATGTTTTTGAAATAGGTCTCCCTGGGTCTCAGCCGTCAGCGACGGTACGAAGCTGAATGGAAAGTATGTCAGTACGGCGAGTTTGTTTCTAGGGGTTAACAGTATGTCAAATAATTTTAACTAGTCTTCTGGCAATTAAACTCAGAGTATTTGTCAAGCCGGGATAGCCCAATATCCACTGGTTTTCCAAGTATTTAGCGGCAGGGTTGAGACGGAGAGATCAGCAAACAGTCTTTAGGTCCATGGTCTGCACTTTAAAGGGCTTTCTGTTTTTCTGGCTTTGCGAATGAGGCAGGGACGATTTGGGGGTGAGGAGGGAGAACCTGCGTCCTGGGAACCCGGCATTGTTAATTACCTCCAGTACAGCTTGGCTGAAGCCACGCGGGGTATTTGAGGTTAATATGTAAGTAAAGGAAGGAAGACACTAAGCGCTTCGGAAGTGAACATGAATGCAAGCATGTAATCTATTCACCATGAAAATCAGTAAAGACTTGACCCTGGCACATTCTTCCTATTAAGGTTTCCAGAAAAACCATGAAGGGTGAGGGCTTTTTTTTTTTTTTTTTTTTTTTTGTGGGGATATGGGGGAAACCCCAAAACCAAACCCCCACCCCCCCAAAAAAAAAAAAGAAAAAAAGAACGTCCAAACCCTAAAACTAAAAATCCCTGGGTTTTTTCAGTAGTTATTATGAAAGATTGCCAACAGCACAGCTCCAAGCAGTAGAAAAGTCATATTGCCNTAAAAGAAAAAAAAAAAAAAAGAAGGCGTTTTCTTCAGGAGCGTTTCCTCCTCGGAAGCAGCTTTCCAGAAGAAACCGTGCGTGCGTCTCTACGGTGCCCTCCTTCTCTGAGCCTTCCAGCGAGCCGCCGAACGCCCCAGCAAGCCCACAAACAAACAGAAAGGTCTCACCTAACCCCAGGGGGAATTGATAAGCCTCTCTGCTCCAGCGCCAGAGGGTGCCAGGGGCCGGGCGGCTATGTCTGGGGTAGTGGCAGGGCGGCTGTGTGTCCCCCAAGGCTCCCCCCTGGCCAACCTGCGCTGGGCTCGCCCCTGGGCGCTGGCGACGAGCTGTTGCTTTCCCCCGCGACGGCCACAAAGGGAGCGGGGCCCGGGCCCGCCGCTCGTCAATGTCAACGTCGGGCCACGTGACCGCACCTCCCTGCCGCCGCCGGGAGAGCTCTCCACGTCAGCCTACGTCTCCCCATCTCTTACTTCACGGATCCGCTTCAAAGGGGCAGCTGCGTTAGAGAATCATGTTAAGCTCAGCTAATGCGGAGAAGCCGAGGTAGCCCTAATGATGGATTTTGATGAGCGTGTTCCTTGTTCCTCTAACATGTATTTGCCAAGTTGTACTTACTACGTCTCGGGTCCTGATTTTTCCAGCCTCCCTTCTTTTTTGCCCCAAACCCCGTCTTCTCGCCCTATGACATACTCCTACTCCTCCAACCTACCCCAGGTCCAACCTGTGAGAGAAGTTACCTTCAGGGAATATGCCATTGATCCCTCCAGTAAATGGCACCCCAGGAACAATCTGCCCCACTGCTACTCCGCAGAGGAGATCATGCACAGAGACTGCCTGCCTGCCACCAACACTGCTAGCATGGGCGAGATGTTCGGCAAAAACACAGCTAACGTCTACCACCCCAGCACCAACGTCTCCTCCAATTTCTATAGCACTGTGGGCAGGAACGGGGTCCTACCGCAGGCTTTCGACCAATTTTTCGAGACGGCTTATGGCACAGCGGAAAACCTGGCCTCGGCGGACTACTCGGTAGACAAGAGTGGCGAGAAGGCGCCCGCGGCCGCTGGGGCGGCGGCGGCGGCAACTTCAAGTTCGGAGGGCGGCTGCGGCAGGGCGGCGGCGACGGCGGCGGCGGAGAAGGAGAGGCGGAGGCGGCCGGAGAGCAGCAGCAGCCCCGAGTCATCTTCCGGCAACAATGAGGAGAAATCCGGCAGTTCCAGTACGTATAAAGGCAGCGCCGGAGCGCTTTTAGGAAAGGCAGCTTGAAATCTAGCGCACCGCCGCTGTTAAATTTTTATATGCTGTTTTATAAGCATATAAGGTTTATGAAGGGCCTTTAGATTTCCCCCAACAAAACTTTGTTATAAAAGGCGAGATCACGTGTTTAGTGCTGAAATTGGCCGTGAAATACCCACCGGGCAATGGATGCCTAAAAATTTTTTTTTCTTTCTCCTTCTCCTTTTTTTTTCCATTTTTTTCCCTTTTTAAAATAATAATGATAAAAAGAGTTCCGTGGTCAACTCTCGAAAATATAATAACGTTCGTTTGGTGCCTGTAAATTCGGGGGGAAAAAAAGGAGATCCTGACTCCTTTGATATCAATGTAATCCAATGATTTTATAAAAGCCATGTGTTGCACCAGAAGTCTAGTTAGGAGCTGAATTCAAAGCCTTCACCGTTTTAACGATTGCACTAGAATAGCATTTAACAGATAAAGTAGCCGCCTGAACTGTAGCAATATATTAAAAGAAGCAAATTAACCTAAAGCTGGCCTTTTTGTCTAAAGGAAGCCATTTTACTAAGGCACTGTGGCAATTACGTGTTGCCTCCTGTCCAACAGTTTGTTACTTACAATTGTTATTCAATCTGTCAAAGTTTGATTTTTTTATGTGGGCTTTTTAAAAGGCAAAGCTAGTATACAGCCGGGAGAAAAAAAATACCACGACAATGAACTGTACCAGAAAAGGAAGTTTTTAAAGGGATAGCAGCTACGTTTAATGTAAAGAGTTCCTGAACCTTGAAACCTTTTATATTCTGCTTAATGAACTTTAAAACCGTAATGGCTAATCGAGAGGAGAATACCTCGATGCTGTGGAGACCGTGGTTGAAAATAGCCTGCTGAGGGGAAAAGGAGACGCCTCAGCCTTGGGTTCAGGAGCTTTTCCTCTGCTCGGGACGCAGAGCCAGGAATAGGCCAGGGAACGAGGGCGAGATCCAAGAGGATACGGGTTCGGGGAGGGCTGGGCGCGGGGTCTCCCCGCCCGATGCAGCGCTGCCCGCTGCAGGCAGCCAGGTGATGGCCGCTCCCTGGGCAGCTCCGCGTGCGTGGTGGCGCCCGGCGGAGCACTCTACAAAGGCTTTCCCCCGGCTCGTGAAATCCACAGGAACCCCCCGCCACCACCTCTTCCTCCGGCCGCCCTCCCCGCGGAGGAAGCGAGGCTGGATTCCCGCGTCTCGGTGGGGTTTCGCCCTGCACGCTGCCCGGGGACGCGGCGCTGCAGGAGCCGGAGGGTCCTGGTCCCGGGCTGCACGCACCGGCGAAGGCGAAGGGCTGGCGCCAAGCCTCGGATCTGCCAACGCCGGTCCCGGAGCGGGCAAAACGCATCTTTTCCATATTAATGTGTTTTGCCTGAGTGTTCCCCCATCCCTCCTCAGACTGCCGACGGCCACCGCCGGGTCTCAAATGTTTCTGCCTTTTTTCACTCCACAGGTGGACAACGTACGCGTAAAAAGAGATGCCCATACACCAAATATCAGATTAGAGAGTTAGAAAGGGAATTCTTCTTCAGTGTCTACATAAACAAAGAGAAACGCCTCCAGCTCTCCCGAATGCTCAACCTGACCGACCGCCAAGTCAAAATATGGTTTCAGAACAGAAGAATGAAAGAAAAAAAAATTAACAGGGACCGATTACAATATTACTCAGCTAATCCACTACTTTAAAACTCGTAGCGTTTTTCAAGACGAGATTAAATTCAGATTTCGCCCTTGACAAGGTCAAGCCACGGGGTTATGTGGAGGAAGGAGGTGTGTATCTGATAGGACTAAAAGAATCCAAGGCTTTACACACATGTAAGCCTAGTCTGGAACTGCAATGATGATTTTTTATATATATATTTACATATCAACTGGAATCGATTTGATTTTGACACACGTGGCATCCATTTCTAAACGCGCACGTCACCTCTGAGTGCAAAATCCATACCTCTTACCTTTCCAGGCACTGCAGCTCACCCTGCCACCCCTTTGAGCAGGCACAGGCGGGGACGGTACCCCTCTGTTCCCGGACTCGCCCACCCTCGGCTCTTTCTAGCCCCTGTGCTGCTGTGAAACAGCTGTCTGGAGATTGCTAGGTCGAGCTCACCCAACCAGGACCACTGCAGAATATAAACTCTGAGAAATAATCTTTTGTTCTTCCTTAGCAGAAAATGTCTGGGTTAGAGGCAGTGTTCCATTGCCCACGGATTTGAAATGAGAATTTTTAGGACACACACGCACATGCACACACACACACACAGAACTAAAGGAAGGAGGGATGTCATGTCTACACCTTCCCGGGGCGAGTAGTTGTAGTATGGAGGTAGTGATGGTTATAATAGTGTTTCCTTTGGGAGTGTGGGAAGGGATGGGAGTGAGGGAAGAGAAAGAACTAAATGAATTACTTACTGATTTACTTTTCAAAATCAGGTATAAATTCGCCATATATTGTAAAGAAACAATCACTAAAAATAAAATTAGAAAATTTTAATTAGCTCTCGTTTTATTTATGACAACACTCTATGCGTTGCCATTTTTTCAGAGACAAATCATATATAATACTAAAAATAAAACGGTAAAAAGTGTGAATTTCAGTGTTTTAGAAGAAACAACTCCATAAAGCAAACTAACCTTCTGGCTTCTGGCTCACAAACTTTCTTCAGGAAATACCTGTGGAGAACGACAGTTTAGCAAATACCACACAACACTTAATTGAAACTTGGAGTTGTGCAATGCACTAACATTGGATCATTAAAATAACTTGATCACATGTTCGTTTAAAGGTGATTAGTGAGGAGTTTAAACAGAAGCCAAACAATGTAAATATGGTAATTTTGTTGTTGTCTACTTTAAATGTCATGAGTTCTACTTTGTCGCCCAGTTCGACATATGCAAAGAATGGAGAGTTGTTCCGACTTATTTTAAATATCTATAAATATATATATTTCCCTGCAGGAACCAAAGCGTGAAAAAAATGCAATTAAAAAAAAAAAAGAGGAAAAAAAAGCAAAATATTTAAAATTCTATATCAGTTTACAAAGGATACAGTGTTCTATCGTTAAGGTAATTTGCTGTTGAGAATATCTGAATGTATATTTCATACAGGAACGGTGTTTTACAAGACTTGTAAATAATAAAAAAAGAACCCATGACCTATTTTATTCGAATGCTTTTTCCCCCCCTTGGTTGTTTTTTTTTGTTTTGGTTGGGTTTTTTTTGTTTTTTTTGTTTTTTTCTTTAACTGTTCCTTTGGGGTTAAAGAGTGTAGGATTTCTTTACATGTGCAACGAAGTGATGATAAGAATGTTTTTTGATTAATAAATTTATCAAATGGATGTAATTTCTTTGTCACAGTTCACAAAATGCAATATCTTTATATGATGTCACTGTTTTCAATATGTATCATCTATATGTATATACAGTTTTCTTTTAATATGCGAAAGTATTTCGTTGCATGTATACAGTGGAACAGCGCACAAGGAAAATAAAAAAAAAAAAGTGGAAACTTTATATTTTTACTCTGGTGTTATATTACTGCATGTTCTTTTATCTGGTGTAACTCTGGGACCCGAAATTCCTCATGACCTTGTTCAGTCATTTGGGGCGAATTACTCTTCTTTAGTGAACTTTGTCATTAAATTTTCTACTCCGGAGTTAACAAGTGAACCTAGGCTTGTTCGAGCACCGTTTCAGTGGGTCACAGGAAAAGGAAAATTAAGTGTGTTCGTAGCTTGCTGCGTGTTAGGCCTTTTCCTTATCCTGCCAATGCCGTCAGGGCAAGGTCCTGTGCTTGAAGGTTTGATGTACCATTGTTGCTTGCTCCCCGCCACATGTGTCCAGGACGATGTTTGTCGGTAGCATCGGGGGCACATTTTATAAGTCAGCACCAAAGGGACGGTCCAAGACAGCCGATGGATATGGCCAGAAGCTGAGAGTCCTGAGAAAATTGTTGTCTTTGCGGGGGGAGGGGGGAAATCCACATGCAGTGTGGTAGAAATGGACTGTTTGAAATTGTCCTTGATCTCCAAGGCAAGGAGGGGGCGGACTGAGGCGGGCGGCAGGGCGAGGGGGAGGAGGGCTGGAGGGAGAAAGTTGTGGGGGGCGGTAGGAGACACAAACCCCCAAACAATAGCTGAGGTAGGAATGTGTTTTGGGAAGAGTGTTTGAGTCTTTAATGCTGACCCTAATCCTAGTCAGGAGAAGAAAGTACATTCTGTTTTCACGTTGTTTACTGGCTTTGAACTTCTGTATTGCTTGGACATCACCCATAACCTTGAGGTGAAGGACTTACTGACTTTGGGCCTTTGTTGACCACCGCCACCCAGCCAGACAACGTTTGCCCAAGGGGAATGTTGAAAAGTGAGGGGGAGAAGACAGGACTTTGTTTGTTTGTTTGTCCAGTATGCAAGGGGAAATGCCAGTTAAAAGGAGACAGACAGATGGATGAACAGACGGTGGGAGAGGGACAGAGGGATGGATGGAGAGCTGAATGGCAATGAAAGTTAAGCCTGCGAGCTTCCTTTCCTGGTTAAAAATTAGCTGGTATTCAGAGCCAATCCCAGAGACAGCTAAAGCATGGAGTTTCTGTGGTCGGGGTTTGGATTTCCTAGTCCAATAAAATCGCATCTTCTGTGTTGCTGCGACATTGTGGCCATAAAAACTGTCCGTGACTTGTCTGCTCGCCTGTACCAAATGCATCACTATAAAGGCAGCGGAGGTTCGCCCAGAGGTTTGTACACCGGGAGGTGAGCGCCCACTGCCCTCCACCGCCGCCGCCGTCCGTCCGTCAGTCCGCCCGCCCTCCGTCCTGCCGCGGGGCCCCGGCGGGCGGACGGACGGACGGCAGCCGTGGTTTAGGGGCTGCTTTGCCACAAGATGGCGATCTTCAGATCAATGTCAAAGCCGCCGGGGGCGAGGGGAGCAGNCACCTACCATGTCTGTGTCCGAGACAGGGCCGAAACTCGTCACGTAAATGTCTGTCTTGACTTCGGTGACACTGTCTGGGGCAAAAAAAGAAAAAAAAAGAAACAAAAAAAAAAGGGAAAAAAAAAAAGGAAAAAGAAAATCTTGGCCTTTGTTCATTTTGCAACGCTGGAGCCACACGGGTAATTATTGCACTTACTGGGCTCCGCGGTACAAAAAGCGGCCCGGGATGCCGGGCGTTGGGGGAGCTGCAGGGGCTTCTCGGTGGAGTTAAAGCCTCTGGGCTTTGGGTTAGGAATTCAGCGAAGGTAAGTGTTTTATACATCTACCCAGCGTGGAGAATGGCGAGGAGTGTGCGGTGCCTGGAATGGTACCCTGCTATCTGGGGTGGTCCTTGCCCCGACCGCTGAGAACCGCGGAAGAGAACTGTAGGGATGGGAAGGGATGCAAAAGGTTGGTGGTTAGTATGTGAAATAATATAGAGGGGACTTTCTACGTTGCAGTTGACCTTTTACTTTTTCTTCATTTTGGCCAGCCGCATGGAAAATCCACGTTATCTGGAAATATTTTTTCAGAGGAACTTTTAGCTTTCTTCCAGTTATTTAAAAAAAAAATAGTAAAATGTAGCATTGGAAATATTATGAAACTTGACATTGATGTGTGGAACAGTAGGTGTCTTCAAACAAATAGATCTATGGCAACACAGTCTGCAAATGGCAGACAATTCTGACGATCTAATTAGTCTTGAACTATAGTTTGGTAACTTAAAAGGGTAGTCTGCTTCCTTACACCTGGACACAGATTGTGGTAAACAACTTTTGACATACTTATGCTAAAAACTATTAATGTGATTGCATATTAAGTTAATGTTCCTACAAGACCAGATTTGGATTTTGATTCTGTCTTTCTTTCTTTCTTTCTTTCTTTCTTTCTTTCTTTCTTTCTTTCTTTCTTTCTTTCTTTCTTTCTTTCTTTCTTTCTTTCTTTCTTTCTTTCTTTCTTTCTTTCTTTCTTTCTTTCTTTCTTTCTTTCTTTCTTTCTTTCTTTCTTTCTTTCCTTTGTTCTTTCTTTCCTTTGTTCTTTCTTTCGTTCCTTCGTTCTTTCCTTCGTTCTTTCTTTTTTTCCTTCTTTCCTTCGTTCTTAGTACATGTGCTGTAAACAAACAATGGTCACACATTCTCGTGTGCTCAAGGCTGCTCTGGGTTGTAGCTTTGAAACTCTATCCTCTCTACGAGTATCCCTAACTCCAGGTTACTTTTCATGCCCATAAAATTTTCACATGTTTTTGTTATGTCTCCATTTGAGAAGGGCGGGAGGGAAGGTGGTATTATATGGAGGAGATACTGGTTTGACCACATATTTTAATGCAAGTATTTCTTAGGACAGAGTTTTAAATATCTGCCTGGAAAAATTAAAAATATTATTTTGTCCTTGCCCTTGTATGTCAGGTAATGCGACTTACCTGCAGTGTTTTTTTAAATTGTACTTACAGGGAACTGTTGCAAGTGTAGTTAAAAGCACATGCTCAGTTGGCAGAGAGCAGCTTTTAGATGATTATCGGAAACTATCGATTTCATCAAAGATGCTCCATTAAAAGCTCGGGGATGTTGATCCCTTTTGACTTCCCCTCAGCAATACCAGGACGTGGGAAACCACCTGAGAAGCGGGGGGATTTGAGGGTCCCTTTGCAACATTTCATTTTACACCAGTCAAGTTAAACTCCGCATATTTGATCAAATATTTATTTTTCCCCTTGTTGTTTCCCTGCCTCATTCAATACTCAGCTGAATAAATCAAAGGGACCCCAACAGCAGTTAAAGCGCCCTCTGGTTACGAATTGTTTACTGACGGCCGCGGTCATAGGATAATATTTTAAAAAAACAAGCTCGTTTCTTACAATAACTGTTTATTATTTCACATTATTTGGGTTTGCATGTTTTGGAGGGAAGAGGCGAAGCCAAGTCAGTGTCTACACTGTGTTTAATTAATCGTGTACTGAACTTCAGCTCACATACCACATCCAAGCCCCTGGGAGGCTTTTTCATAAGCTCTTTGGGTTTGTGTTTTGCTGTCTCCATTTTTTTTTGTTGTCACAATCTTTTCATTAAATGCTCTGAAATCGAGACTTCAGGCCAACGTGTGTGTCTGAGAGCCAAACTATACCACAACAACAACAACAAGAAGATATTTGTATATGTATCCAGATCTTATTTAAAGGAAAGACAGCTACAAAAAGGAGAAGGGCTACAGTTTCAAATGCTTGATAGAGCTGTGTGGCCCATCTCTCGCAATAGAAGGGGTACACTTGAAAGACGGACTTGGGTATGTAATATTTTTGCCCACACATATATAACCCGATACCGTTGTTGCTTCTGCATGGTGTTTGGGGCTCTCCGGACAATAGAAAGCCCCGTTGTTCTCGCCAGTGTCGGAAAATGGCGAGGAAATAAAACCCTAATGAATTGGTTTGGGTGTATTTTGTCCTGCCGCACACCAGAATTTGAAGCTCGTCAGAATTGCTTGCAAAATATGTTCCTAATCCAAATGAGTAAAACGATACACGTATAATACAAAACATAGTTAGGAGAACAAGCCTCCGGATGGTTGGAATAAAATTAAATCGCAGCCTAATTTTTAACAAGATAATCCGCCAAAACATGCCAACCTCCACAGCAGCACCACCAGCGTAAAAAAATTTCTAGTAAAGATAAAATTAGTGGATCCATCATTTGTCACCTAACTTGGCACAGATGCAGTTCCTAAACCTCCTGTCTGAAATCCGCCTTCTTTGGAGCAAATCCAGGGGGGAAAAAAAAAGAAAGAAAGAAAAAAAAAGAGGAATCTGGCACACACGCACGTTCCAGCCAACTGACAGTTCCAATATTAAATAACTACAGTCTGATCGCATTAATTTTTGGAGCTATATAAAATGTAGTCGACGGCTGTATTCTCAGATAGGCGGCGCATGCTCTCCTGCACAGACTGCAAGGCGGTTTACATTTTCACAAATTGCAGCTTGCCCGTGTCTACAAATAAAAGCATATTTTAATTAGCTCGCAAAATGCGTCTCTGGATTAACAGCGCTGATCTTTTGGGTTATACGGGCCAATAAGAAGAAGATAAATCACGGTTTAACACGATACATTTTGAGATTTCCAGTCACAGTTTGCTTAGACTGAGCTGTCCGTTTTTATTTATTCCCTTCTTGTTTTTAATTTTAGTTCAACCAATAAAATGGCTTAACGACGCTATTAATGCATCTATTATATTTTTCTTGGATCAATAAAATTTTATTTTGATAGCATTGTCTATGTACGCCGTGAATTTAGATTCTCCACAAAAGCACCTTCTCACCGGCTTTGATATTTATCAGAATTTTATTTGCTCGCTTTTATAGACCCTCGGGTAGCTTTACTTACAGAAGTAGAATTAAAAAGAAAGTAATTCTCGTCCCCTGGCGTCCACAATATTCCTTAAAATTTCTTTTAAATAGGGGTTAAGTTCCAAGGGACACATTGTTAAATGCTGGTAATGCAGTAGCTGCACCCAGCGCATGCCAAATTAGCTCAGTTTAGTCAGAATTGACCATTATCTTTTATAGTTACGAATCAAGTGAACATTATTAGTTTTACTTCACTGGGTTTGATGATGCTGGTTACTATTTGCCTTGGCCTTGTTAGCGATTAAAGAAAGCGGAGATAATGCAACGCCGAGCTGAGTTCATGATCTAAATGCAGTCGGTGCCTTGACCATCAAACCGGCACCGTTCACTGCGGTCAACACAACACCCCTCGGCAGCTCCCACAGGACCCGACACGGCAAGGGGTAGTCCACTGCTACAAAACCTAGGAGAGGAGGCTAAAGATAACCTTCAAAATTCTCACCGGTTTCTGTGCCTTTTGTCTGATTCCCCCGCATTAGTTTGCAGAGAGGAAGAAGAAGCCAATTCGTATTTCTTAGATGCATTTCCTGTCATTTTATTCCAGTTGACGACAACGTACTTTTTATAGTACTTTCCTCCTCTTTAATCCAATTTTTAAAAGGGAGCTGCTTATTTAAAAACAGCTCTGGAACGATTTCAAGCGTTTCTCCTCGGTTCCGTATGGCTTTTAGGTTTGCAATCCATTTCTATTTAATTTGGCAAATACAAAATAAACATACCGCAAGAGCGGACTTCCCCGGAGTAATTTTTATACCTGACTTGTGTAGAGAAATGTATTTGGAAGGCGGCGCTGGGGCTCACGTTTCGTTTTATTTAGTTCTGTATTTATAACGCTAAGCCTATTGATAATAGCCTTCCTGTATACCAGCCAATAAACCGGTGCCTTATGTGGTATTAATTCTGTTAGTAGTGATACGGCCCTCCTAGGAATCTGATAAGGGCTTGTCCATCGCACATTAACACATCGCGGAGTTATTCGGGTTAGGAAAATACAAACAATGCTACAAGAGGAAGTAGGGGAAGGAAAAAAAGCCTCGAAGGGTTTCTGTAGGCTGGGGGATATACTCCTGTCACCGCATCCCAGGGGCCGGTCAGAAGGAAATCGCGTTGTGGTGCTCACCACATTACACTGGAAAAATCACAGAGGTTTTATGGACGCAGCAAAGTTGTAGCATCCCCTGCTTGGCCCATGCTTTACGGGGGCGCGGGGAGAGTCCCGAGGGAAGGGGCACCGCCTTCCCGCCGCAAGGAGGGAGGAATGTCACGCTGTGGAAAAAGCATTTCCCCGTGGCAGGCAAACACTGCGGGACAAGACCACGTGGGGCTTGACAGATCCGTGGAGTGAGGGGGAAAGAGTGCTCCCGTGGGGGGGGGTTGAAGGCCGAGGGTAGTCGCCGGGGGATGCGGGGAGCCGCGCCCGACCCGCCACCACGCCGCCCGGCGGGCAGCAGCCCCACCACTGCCGCCAGCGCCCTCCCGGGCATGGCAGCCGTGTGCCAGGCAGCAGCTCTTGGTCCGGGCCGTGGTGTCTCCCGGCGGCAGCCGCTCTCACCCGCCCGCCCTGCTGGAAGCGGAAACCGGCCCATGGCTGCTTCTCCCGGCGGCGTGTGGGAGAGGGGAGCGAGCCATGCTCCTCAGGGATGGGCAGCAAGAACTGGGAAGCCTCAGGCTCCCCTTGAACTAAAGTGCCCTTAATTCCGCGGGCCAGGCAGTGAGGCGACTTCGAAATGGCACAAGCGAGAGTTGATGGAAGTGAAAGCAAGCAATCATTAAGCATTTCATTAGGAAATCTATCTGTCTCTCTGTCTACGTCCCTGCCTGTCTGCTATCCGTCTACTACCTCCACCACAATTACATATTGACTGGACAAGGCTGTCTAGCATCTCGGAATTTATCTAGTTACTCTTATTTCTATTATTTAGTACACTGTTTAAAGGAGACGGTTCTTTTGAAGAGGCGAAAAGTGAAAAGACCCAAATGCAGGGGGAGGGAGGGAAGATATAAAAATGATCGCCCAAATATAAACACATCAATAAACACGGTGCGCAGCATCCTGCGAAGATCCATTTGAACTGCTCGCGTCTGGATTCTTTCTGTGACATATGTCTGGCTTTATATTTTAAATGGTAATCAGACCTCGGGAAGAATCCAGCGTTAACTAAAGCATTAGGAGCTGCAACCGCACAATCAATCCTCCCAGAGTGGCATTGCTCCCTAAGAGATTCCTCAGCGCAGCAGCAAGCATTTTATCTCCAGGAAAATTAAGCCCAGCTTGGCGTCGTGGCGGTGATTTTAGGCTGGAAGCAGCCCCCTTCCTTGGGAGTTTAACGCAGGAGGCACCAGGCCCCTTTACGGTTTCCAATGATCCGTGATAAACAATAACACGTCTTTTATTTCTTAAAAAAACGAGACAATCAAATAAAATGAGCAGAGCCTGGGCATAAAACACCGGGCAAGCCGCGGTTTTATTAATTTCGTGAGACACATAGACTGTGCAGGGAGGTGAGCAGACGTTGTCGCAGGAAAGCCCAACCGCGGGGAGAGAGGACCGATAGTAAAAGCTTCATCTGGACACGACTTCAGCCTAGGTATAATAAACATCAGGACCGCCGGGCTATTTTATAGCGGTGAGTGTGATAAGAGGGGAGCAAAACTTGGAGCCAGTACCAGCACAGCCCGCTCCTTCCCCTTCCCGGGAGCGCGGCTCCCGCCTGGGCGCAGGCGCTCGCCCATGTGGTCGAAGCGCGCGCGCCTGTGTGTATGGAAATCCATATTACACATTAATATACATCTATCTTCCAAATTCAGAGGTCGACCTGAGAGCAGCTCTGTGCATACGAAACCAGACGGGGAGGGGTTGCTGGGGAGGCCTGGGCTTCCATTGGCTGCAGCAGCCTGCCGTGGCGCGGGGGTATCTCTCATCATATTCAGCATGTTTTGCACAAGAAATGTCAGCCAGAAAGGGCTATCTGCTCTCTTCGCCAAATTATTCCACAACAATGTCATGCTCCGAGAGCCCGGCTGCAAACTCTTTTTTGGTAGACTCCCTGATCAGCTCGGGCAGAGGGGAAGCGGCGGGAGCAGGAGGCGGAGGTGGAGGCGGAGGCGGCTACTATCCCAACAGCGGTATCTACCTGCCACAGGCGTCCGATCTGTCCTACGGGCTGCAAAGCTGCGGACTTTTCCCCGTTCTGAGCAAACGCAATGAAGGTACTTCTCAAAGCATGGTCCCCAGCTCGCATTCCTACGTGTCAGGGATGGAAGTGTGGCTAGACCCACCCCGGTCCTGTCGCATGGAAGAGCCGGAGAGCCAGCAGGCCACCTCGTGCTCCTTCGCTCCAAGCATTAAGGAGGAGAGCTCCTACTGCCTCTATGACTCAGAGAAATGCCCCAAGGGCTCGGCCGCCACAGACCTCGCTCCCTTCCCCCGGCTGAGTGCCGAGGTCAGCCCGGCCAGCAGCGGCGGCGGGGTCCCCGTCCCGGGCTACTTCCGCCTCTCCCAGGCTTATGGCACTTCCAAGAACTACGGTGCAGCGCCGGCGGGGGCTGCCCCCTTCCCTCCGCAGCCCCCTGGCCGCTTCCAGACGCCTCCATCTTTGCCTCCAGTCTCGGACGCAGGGAGGAAAGAGGACGAGGAACGCTCCCCCAGCCCCTTGGCGTGCGTCTCTCAGAGGGAGGACGAGACTCAGGCTTCATCTTCCACCGCAGAGGAGCTCTCTCCAGCTCCGTCAGAGAGCAGCAAAGCTTCTCCCGAGAAAGAGCCCGTAGGTAAGCGAATGATGATGGTAATGGTGGTAGTCATGAGTAAAAAGAAAGAAAAAAGAAAGAAAGAAAGAAAAAAACTGTTGAGGATCATAGTGGCATCGCGATGCGAAAGGAGGATCCCAGCTGCCCCGCGGGGCTGCCAAGAAGCACTACTCAGACTGACCTTCTGAACTTTGTAATATTCGGGCATGGGGTTGCCGTAAAAATTAATGTCCATCCTATAGTTTCAAACCCTTAGAGCCTCCGCTGTGGGCAACTTTAGCCTGCATGCTGCTTAAACGTATAGAATAACGAGATCAGTTTTTCCCCCTGTGTTGTGAAGGTGCCTACCAGATAACAGAGATGTTTGTGAAGCATCCAAAATAAGCAATAGGCAGTGTCAATAAATAAACCTATTAACACGGTAAGTTATATTTTACGATCCAGAATGCTTTTCAAAATAACAGCCGCGCTGAAATGTGCCATCTATGAGCCACTATCAAATTAGACTGATGATTGCAACCGCGAATATCCTTCAGCGTCTACACTAGATAACAGACCTGTTATTTATACATTTCCTTATTTATTTCCCTTTCGGGTCCCCATGGCAAAAAATAACTCCCCTTCCCCGGGCAGCAGACTTTTCAGGAGCTTCTCTCCATTCGCATTTCAGACGCCCTGTTATTCCTTTCAAGAGCACTGTTGGAAAATGATATTAAAAAAAAAATTTGAAAGAAAGCGAAAATATACTAGAGAGCCAACCCCAAGCCAGTAACCACTCTGAGCCATCAAAGGATTGGGTTTGCCTCTTTCCCAGCCAGTGGGGAACACCTTTGAAACGTTTTTATTGTTATTATCGTATTTTTTCTTCTCTGAAACGCTAAGGAAAAGAGAGGGCCGCGGCGAAGCATTCTGGAAAGGCAGGGGCAAAAAGCAGGGAGGCTCCAGCTCCCCAGCTCACCTTGTTTTCCACATCCATAGCACACTTTAGAAGTTCGGATCCGCAGGCTTTGGTTTTTTGGAAGCAGGTGGCGGGGGTGGGGTTGGAAATCAGTCTACAGGTCGTTCACCAAGCTGCCCCCGGTAACAGTGGGCTCGAAGCAGCCAACAGGGGGAGAATAGAAGCCTGTTTTGGGGTGTCGGAGTTGAACTACACGGCGGGGCACGGAGGTTTTTGAACAGTGTCAGTTTTTACCAAGGCAGATCCAGCGCCTTCGGGAAACCGCTTTGAAGCTCTCGGTTCCCACAAGGATACCCCACATTACAACTCTCCGCAGCTGGTGGAGCGAGCCCACACGGATGCTCCTTCCACCCTCTCCCCCACAGCTCCTTGCCTCTGACTCGATGGTAACGTCCATTTTTTACTTTCTCAAAACTAGGCAATTCAAAAGGAGAAAATGCAGCAAACTGGCTCACGGCAAAAAGTGGCAGAAAGAAACGATGCCCCTATACCAAGCATCAAACTCTCGAGCTGGAAAAGGAGTTTCTATTCAATATGTACCTGACTCGTGAGCGTCGCCTAGAGATCAGCCGCACAGTCCACCTCACAGACAGACAAGTTAAAATCTGGTTTCAGAACCGCAGAATGAAACTGAAGAAAATGAACAGAGAGAATAGGATTCGGGAGCTCACAGCCAACTTTAATTTCTCTTGATGAACCTATAAACACGTCTTTATGGTTTAAAGAGCCAGTATCATTTTCCTAGGCTGTAGTCATCCGCACCTGTATGGATTAACGATTTTAGACACTCTCAATATGTCCTTAACCTCTTAAGAGCTACTTTGGGGGGTAGAGGGGTGAGCAGACTAAAGCCACGCTAAAGCACAAAATGCCGTGCGTGAACCTCTCATCTTCCTTCAGCCTTTTTC
Organism: Oxyruncus cristatus; assembly: GCA_013399855.1. Classification (NCBI taxonomy): domain Eukaryota; kingdom Metazoa; phylum Chordata; class Aves; order Passeriformes; family Cotingidae; genus Oxyruncus; species Oxyruncus cristatus. Next base: position 503,051 of record VXAY01000707.1, on the reverse strand, counting down.
CGGGCCGATTTATTCCTCTAAGCTTTGAAACATAGAAATACGATTTCAGAAGCTGCAAATAGGTTTTCCTCTATATCTCTCTCTGAAAAGTAAACAATCTTGGTTAAAGGTACATTCTTTTCAAATATAAGTGCTGTAACTTGGACTGTATGTAGCTGCACAACGAAGAACTTAAGCCTTGCCATATTTCTATATATTGGGAGCTTTGCCTCCTCTGTTTTCCTTTTCTCCCCCTCCCCCTTTTTTCTTCGAAAAGCAGGACTTACAATAATGAAATGCAGGCATGCTTTAAAAGGGTTTCATGGGAACGGGTGTTAAGAGAGATTTTTTTTTTTTTTTTTTGCTTTACCTTAAAAGTCATTATTACAGCTTTAAAATTGGCCAGGAAAATGAAATCTCTTCTCTTTAAAGGTATAAAAGAGTTCGTTTTGCTCATGGACTAAATTATTACACTTACCTCTGAATTTCTCTTGCTGGTTGTAGATATTTACTTAATGTAGTTTTGCTTAAATATGTGGAATTAGTGATTTTTTTTTTGTGTCTATATATAATGTTACCGTTGGTAACGCATGACAAGCACACAGAAATTCCCCCTTGAGAAAGAAATAGTCACTTTTTTCCTCACTGATTTCACTGAAAAGTACATATCCTGAACATGAGATGGACTTTCTGAGCCAGAGTCTGAGATTGCGAGGGAGAACGTGTCTTCCTTTATACTGTGAAGTTACATGCATTAAAGGGTCAAACATATAGGTGGAAAAAAAAACTAAAAGGAGAAAAAAAAAGAAAGAAGGGGAGAAACTATAAATACAGATATGGATAAATGTCTATTATTATTAAAATGCCGATACTGTTTTAAGCAAATGCATTCTATCGTTATTATAAATGTTAGTTCTAGCTATATCTAGTTCTTACCTTAAATCGGAATAAATTAATATTGTAATGCTGCTGTGCGTGAAAAAGACGATGTTTATGTTCTTATAGAAGAATAAAAAACCGTGGAATGAATCCTTTTAATTTTACCTCTTTTTGTGACTGTTTATCCTCAGGTTCTACTTTATGTCTTCGAGAACTTTTACAACAGGAATAGTTGCCTAAACCCCCTGCAATTACTTTAGGAATCTATTTAAATATTACCTAGACGGTCGTAATTTGTCTGGGCCATATAGCGATGGTGCTCTAAGGTTTGTCGGCTTTTGTTCAGTTTTATGACTTGCTAGTATATCTGGATTGTTGCTGTCTTGAACGAGTGGTTTCAGTTGACTGAGGAGCTGCATAGACTGAGGAAGCAAATTACTATTTCTTGAGGGAAGGGAAACGATTTTTTTTTTAATCGAACACCTACAAGTGTGCGGAGATCTTTAACTCCAGAAGAGGCTGACAAAATTCTAGCTTTATCTCAGGGCTGAGAAGAAATCGTGAAGGTGAGCTCATGGGGAGGGGGGGGACCCAGGTCTTGTCTCCCTTCCAGTGGGCCCCTCCAAACAAGGCTATTCCCTACCTGGTTGCATGTGGTAGAGCTTATTTCCCCCAGCTGTCTTTTTTTTTTTTTTTTTTTTAATATATCCTCCCTTCCTTGCTGCATGTTTAGCTTGCACGAAGTCTTGCACAATGAGAAGGCAAGAGGAAGGCTGAAAGAAAAGCGACAGCTAGTGCTTCCTTGCAAGGGTATATGTATGCCGGGAGGAGGGGGGGACAGACTTTGAACCCGGGCTTCTTGGGAGCCGTTAGCTTTTCATGATGTAACATTGTCGTGCAC
>VXAY01000707.1:445751-455871 GCA_013399855.1 Oxyruncus cristatus | reverse complement strand
TTTTTTTTTTTTTTTCCCTCAAAAAACCCCCCCACCTGATTTATCTTGAAAGATTCTAAACTTCTTAAGCAAGCAGTAGGGTCTGTGGTGGTAAGTAGGTAGTGTGTATTTCTAGCTTGATGACTTTAATTGTTTGTGCTTACTTTGTGTGCTGAGCATTTGCTTAACAAGTTTAATATTTAGAAATGTTAAATCTTTGTTTTAGCTGCCTTGTGGTCACATTATGGCTTTTTGTGATTAAGTGTTACCGAAGCAAACACATTTGATAATGTTCTAATTCACACTGTGGAAGGCTGGGTGCCACAGTGCTGGAGGACCTGCTTTGTTCAATTTTCCTGGCGTTAATAAATCACCGGCTCTTAATACAGGGCCAAAAAAGCAATGGAAAGGCAGTGAGCATTGTAAAGGAAAAGTCATGGGTGAATTTCTCTATGACTCATTAGTCTGGACGATTTATGTACGAACTTAGAGTGCCGCAATGAATATTAGAGTTTGGGATAACAACAAATTAAAAAAAAAAAAAAAAGTTTTAGCATTTTTAGAGTGCTTTATTGATACTTAGCAACTCTTTTAAAAAGCAACATAGTTTAAAGGACCGTGGCAGTGTAAAATATGGCAGCGTGACCTAATAGCTCAAAAATAAATAACAGAAAGTCGCTGGCACCATTTTCAGATACACGCTCCATATTTAACACGAGTGGGACAACCCAGTCACGACACGCTTGATCGATGATTATTGCTGCTTGTAACATGACTATTGATTAGGGATCAAAACGGCTAAGGTATGATTTTGAGCCTAAATGCCAAGGGGTTCCCCCTGAGCTGAAGGCGAGTGGAGAGAAAGGTAGAGCTAAGGATAACCCCAGGAAGCAGCAACCGGGCTCTGTGATTGCAGATTGAACTTTCCATTTTCTTTTGTGTTTGCCAATAGATTTTAACAGTCAGCGCTCTCAAATTTATGACACAGCAATAAACAGTTTAGTAGGCTATTATTGCATGATTTTATGTAGACTGGAGTTCAACAGCAAATTTAAAATTATTAGGGTAATTATGGAACTACTAAATTACGAAAGCAAAGTCTCCGCTCGAAAAGTTATCCCAAGATAGAACTAATATTTCCAAGGCTCGGATAACACCCTTTCACAAGAACTGTGTTATTTAATTATTAGCATTTACATTTACTGATGATTTTAAGATGCATTAGATGGGTTTTATTAGCAAGACTGAATACGGGGGTACATGATTATATCTGACAAATTCATATATAAAAGTGATTTAGTAAGTGACATGCAAATAATCTGACTATTATCTTATTGGACTGTGCAGTATTTTAGGGGAAAAGAAGCAGCCTAGTTTTTCCCCCCTCGGTCAATGGCTTTCAGTGTTTTGGGTTTTGGGTTGTGCCTGTTTGGGTTTTTTTTCCTTCAAAAAAAAAAAAACAAAACCACCCACACAACAAAAAAGGCAACAAAAAAACCCCAGTCATTTGGGCCCGATTCCGCTCTACAGTGAGTTCAACTGTTAGTCTTTTATTGCGCTAGTGGTGGCAGGATTGGGCCCGAATAACCGTTTGAATAAAAGCCCAACCACAATACGCCCTGCATTTAAACTGGAACACTTTCCGCGTTTTATTCAGCAGAGATGAACACCACGACTTGTGTTTAATGTCTGTTCTTGATTAAATGATCCTAAACAAAGGTTTCCCAGAGGAAAATAAAGCAGACATTCATGTTACAAGAGTTTGGAATGACAGTATTTCCAAACACTTGGAGACAGAAGGCATAGTTGTCTACGAGGAAAAAAAAAAATTAAAAAAAAAAAAAAGCCAACCAAAAAAAAAAAAAACACACAACCAAAAAAAAACCCCAACCGCACGCTTTTATTTCTCAGCTCCCTGTGCTCTTCATCCGGGTGGCAACTCACGCTCCACGAGGGAGCCCGAGCCCGCTCCGTCTCTGCCCACCCCTCTACGGGGCTCTCCCAGCGCACCCGGCAAACCATGTATTGCCAATGAAGGAGCAAAATACCTCCTCCTGCACTCCCCGGTAAGGCACTGTTTGTTGCTTGTTTACAGGGAGCCCCGAAAAGAAACCGCTCGGCCCGGGCGGTTGAAGAAGCTGGGAGCGCCTCAGCCCAACCTTGCGCAGCTGGAGGAGGTAAGAGCCGGTCAGCGGCCGCTGCTTTTGCGCCGGTGGCTGCTGTAAGAAAGCATTTTGCCTGGATCTGCATGAAGAACAAACCTGCTGGAATGAGAGTTTGTTGTTGTTGTGATAAATATTTAACCTAGCTGGAATTTTTTTCCGGATTGGCTCTGTTCATCTTCTGTGGGTGGTGAATGCGCGTGTCTGGGCAGACAAAGAAGTGTACGGGACCTGAGTGATCGCCATCCTTATAAAGGCATTGGGGACAGGAAGGATGCAAAGTCATCTGAAGAGCGAAAGAGAGAATTTCATTGTCCATTCTTAGCTCCTTCCCAAATCAAAGGCGCAAGGCGAGGGAGAGAGGGTTGGAGCCGGTTCGGTGTTGAATGGCTGCTTATCGCGGCTTGACTGTTCGCCTCCTCCTCGAGGAGTTCCGCAGCCAGTTCTGCAAACGTGGAGTGCATGTGAGGATGCTAGAAAACCTGACTTTTGCCTGCGTGCATACACCAGAATGGTTCGCGAGTAAATTTCGAATATTTGTCTGTCCTGGCCTGCTTTGCATTGAACGGAGGTCGGTGTCTGGTGGTTCGGAGTTGCTGGAGTCCTTTATGTGCGTGGTCCTTTGGCAGGAGAAATGAAATGCTTTCCATAGTGACAATTTTCTCATGCCGGCCGCCGAGAGGGGAGGATTACATAGAATTAGCTCAAAATCCTGCTAGGTTTACCTGCTTACTTTTGGACTTTGATGTACAATTAGTGTACTTTACTACCTTTTAAAAGCGGCCATAAATTAGGGAACTACAAGGGCTCTTTGTGTTGGCTTAATGGGCTGCTTAAATCTTAACTACAAAAAGGCGCTGCAAATGTCTATTCACGCCTGTGTTCGGAAACTGAAAGCGAAAATACGGTACGAAAGAATCTTCCTCCGGTGGCATGTACCCATAGCATTGCGTGCAGAGATATTTGGGATTCCTCGACGAATCCAACACTGGCAGACTCTGACTCTGCTAACTCTGAGCGGAACTTCTCATACAAGGGTACGGTCGATAGCTCTACTCTTTTTATCTACTTGGAAATGATCAAAGACCAAGTTTATCTCTATCAGACTCACGGATGTAGGTAAACAGCTCTGCATCCCAGCAGATTTCAAATCTTTCGAGGGAGTGAGGAAATAAGTACTTGTATCATACGGTGATTCCCATTTCGTCTCCACATGGGAGTGATAGGCACACCTTTTAACAACTACCATAAGAGTAAACTTGAAACACTGTAAAAATCCTAAATTTAATTATATTGAAGATAACTTTAAATAGCATTAGTGTCAGAGTGGCTATTGATGCCAGAATGGGCACAAAGGGTCTCTCTTAATGAAGGCACGTTATGAACTCAGATCTGTTTGTTGTTAACCGAGACTGGAATTTCAGCTCAGCTCGAAGCCATGTGTATAAAGCACAGAAAAATCAGTAGCAGACCTACTGATAAACTCCACATTTTTCTCCTAGAAACAGTGTTTCGGGTCTCCAAATCATCGAGGTAATAAAACACAATGTTGAATGTCCAGGAACAGGAACAAAGCAATAAATAGGGTGTCGAGGGAAACCTAGCGCCTGCGACTCGCAAGATCATTTGAATTTGTATCTGAAAGTTCGTAATCATGCTACTAGAGAAAAGAAAACTTTCTCCAAATTCGGTGGAAGGGAATAATTTTCAGCTGCGATCCAGGACAGCACGAAGTTAGGCAGACTCCCCCTTCTGCCCTCCCAAAGCACACCCTGTGGAAGGTATTCACAAGTCACGAAGTTACTTTTCTTAAGAATGAATAAGTTTCCCCACTATATACACGAAGTTAATTGTTAAACAGTAGTTTTAGGATTAACTTGACCATTAATACTAATAAAGATGTTCATAGAAACAGGGTTTTGAAGCCAATAGCCACAGCTAGCGTTAAGGCATTTAAGCTGACTTATGATGGTGATTTATTGCTTTTGTAGTTTCTATTTGCTCAGGACTGTAACTTCTAAAGCCATCTTTCTGCTTTTGACGCAAAGCAGTCGATAACTTTTTACAAAAGCCCCAAGAAAGACTTGCTTTACTTTCTTCAACATCTGCTCCATTCCCCAGTAATTTCAGTTTTATTGTTGCAGAATAACTTCTCTCTGTGTTTCTTCTATGGGATGTAAATGCATCACGTTTAAAAGAGCCGTGAATCCATCTCGAGCAAATATTGGCCTTCGTTTATGTTAAGTATGAGAGCTGTGAAGTTACCAGGCGTTCTGATAGTTACAGACTCGGGCATGTCAGAGTGTACCTAATGCTCTCCCTTTTATAAAGGTCTATAGTTTTTATTCCAGTTCTTAGTGAGGGATCATAGATGTATACTCTGATACTAGCTTAATCACTTCTATATGAAAAACTGCAAATTTTTCTCTTGTTGTAATTTCATGTTGACTTTGCTTCAATGGCCACTACTCCACACTGTTACGAATGCGTTTACATTCCAGCGGCCCACTTTTACGATACAGGCAAGAGTATATAAGGCTTGGCCATAACACTAAAAATCACATTTAAAAAGAAAAACCCTTCCATTCTGTTCAATGAAGTGCAGGTGAAGGAGTAAGAGGGGATATGTAGTTAGCTTCTTTGAACTCATGGGAGATGGTGGAAAGATTTAGGTTAGGGTGTATACATCATGATGCACAATGCTGGAGTCACAAAACTGGACCAGGAGCACGTTAAAAGAGTGAACCACCTGATTTGCTTTGACTCCTTCTAGAAAAGTTAGGTGAGTGGAGGGTTTCTTTTGTTTGTTCAGCTTATTGTGTCAATAGAACAAGTTAAACAATCTAACAGGGAAGATGTGATGTGTTCACACACAGGCGAAACTGCCTGGCTCAGGAGCTGCATACAACTTCGCTCTTTTCTCTTTTTTTCTTAATTTTTTTCCCCTTAGGCAAAGAGCTCCCCCTCCTCAATTTTTTTTTTCGTCGTTAGCAACCTATAATTTTGTGCATCACTCAAACTAGCTGTATAGGAAATGCGTAAGCACAGGTTTAACAGCAAGGTCCCAAAAGATTTTGCAAAATTCAGAGGCACGCCAGTGAAGGAAGGTGTATTCTTCATAGGGTGTTACGAGGACAAAAATCAACTAGCTTCTTAGAAGAGACACTCTTTTGCCTTTGTCAGGTAATTAAAAGTCTTTTTAGTTTCTACAGGAGCCCTGGTGTAGCGAGTGGGAGTTGAGCAAACCCTGTACAATGGCAGGGTAGAGGAAACTGGGGGTGGGGGGGAGGCTGGTAATCGTCCCGTTTGGAAGGGGGCTGGAAATAATAGCATTAAGGTTTGGGCTTTCTTCGGGGGTTGCGGAGGACACGAGACGTGGAGCAGAGTGGCGGGCCTGGGGAGCAAATGCGGGGTTAATTAGGCTAAGTATCAAAGTGCAGCGTGATCCCATACTATAAGAAGAATTCCTCTTACCTTCCAGTGGGCTTTGTGTAAAGAAATATTGGTGTGGGAGGAAAGAGAATCAAACCAATCTCCCCCCCTCCCCCAGTCATCTGCATCTCTTAGTTTTTTTTTTTTTTCTCCTCCCTTAAAACTCTTCTTTAACATATTGGGTTAAGGCTTTAAAAAGCGAAGGCTCACGCTAAGAAAGCCAGTTCCTTCAATGATTCCCTATTTCAAATAAAAGGATTTAAGTTGACGTATGACCACGTGAGCACATAATACAGCGCATTATTGTGGCATTTGGAGTGGAGACCCGGTCTGGCTCCGTCTGCGATTACGCTTTTCCAGTTTCTGTTCAGAGCAAGCACTGCTTTCTATTATTCTTTTTTTCTCCTGCCCCCATCACCGTCCCCGCAAGAGCTGGCCATTTCGCTGACAGCTTTCGTTCCTTATGGAAAGGTTATTGTCGAGCCGAGAGGACGAAATGCTTCGTTAGAAAGGATGGATTTTATTTTAAGGTATTTCCGTTGATTGTTCATTTATGTGGTGAGTTATTGCTGTTCGAGGCAAAGGTCAGTAGCAGAGGCTGGAGTGAGTGCGTGTGTGTGTGTGCGGGTGTGTGTGCACCCGGACCCAGGCTGCTTCCCCCTTTGTTTCAATTTGCTGCGGTAAATATTCAACTCTACCCTCGCAGCTAGCAGAGCAAGGAGAGTTTGCTTCTTTATTTATTTTTCTCCATAGAGATCCCACACTGCTGTTGATGGCCAGCTGCCTCTGCTCCAGCCCCTCGATTGCCATCTTATCATTATTTATGACCGGCTAGAGATCGGAACCGTCCTTTATTGTCCTGTTTGAATATTTTCCCCTTAATTTTATTCTATTATTTTATTTGTGTGTTTTTGTGTTTATTTATTTATGTATTTGGGCAAGTCAGAGAAAACTATGCGGGGGGTGTGTGTGATGCTCCTCGGTCGGGGTCGTACTCGAGTGTGCGGCGGCAGTTGTTGTTTTATGGGTGTTTGTTCGGCCGCCGCCGCTCCGTAAATCGATGACTGTGCGATCGTGCTGCCATTTTATTTATGATGCTTTAGTGGTACTTTGTTTACTGTGCGCGGAGCGCTGCATGGGCGCTCAGCAATATGGCAAAGCTTCTCCTTCCCAAATGAGCCAAGGGGCTCCTCTTTATTTCTCCGCCGTGAGAAGGAGCAAGCCAGCCACGGCTTCTAACAATAAATCAGCCTCGGAAATGTGCGAGTTTATTCTGCCTCTCTGAAAGGGGGTCTGGAAAGAGAGAATAAAAAGGAGAGGAGTGGGAAGTACGTTCTAGGAGAACCTAAATTCATATCCATCCCGTCGTTTACATAGATATAGATATATCTGTATACATAAATATGTGAGTATTTGCATATACTTACGAATGCGTATATAAACATATGAAGAATGCACTTTAAATTACAAAAAAAAGAAAGATTATTTGACTATCCAAGGCAAAATGCTGTATGAAACTATGTTTCCCCAGTGTGCCCCGGCTTTGGGAAACGTTGGAGCTCTGGGGTTGGCTTTTCTACAGTTCGCTCCACATCTCTCGCCTACTCCTGTTGTACTATTTTGTGTCCAGTTACCTGTTGTTTTTAATTGCTCGTCTTCTAAGCGGTCAGAAAGGGAAGGAAAGAAGAAGAAAAGCGAACGATGATAAAATCTCTGCTGAAAACAACAACAAAAAAGGTTATTTCCAGACGGGGCTACTCGCGGCCATTCTGCAGAGACCTGCAGGGTGATGTTTGGGATGGTCTCACGTTTTCCTGTTCTTTAAGCCTGCTCTCAAAGCAGAACTGACCCAAATAAGTCATATTTCCCCTTCTTGCCATACTGAAGCACGTTGCCCTTTCTCAGACCCGGTGTCTCTTTCTCTTCAGTGAGCAGAGGAGAGCTGTTTCACTCCCAGCTGTGTGTCTAAAAGCCAAGGCTGGCTTTGCCGTATTTTGAAATGGGCCAAAACGCGCCTCAAAAACAAAGTGCAAGCTTTAATTCCAGCTAAATTACTTGGCAGCGTTTCCTCTGATTTATGGCCCAGTTCGGATGCATACTGACCCAGTTAAAACACTCATAAATAATACAGTCCTTCTCTAGAGCAAAAGAAAGCAAGAAGAGTTCTGGAGGAGAGGGGCGTTTCGGCGAGTTGTGTAAATAACTTCAGTCTGCTGAGCAAATAGCGACGGACGCGTTGCCTCTCTAGTTTTATACAATATAAACAACAATTCAGATTGACCACGGCTTGCTTCGATTGTCCAGTCCTTCTCTAATTCAGCTGATATCCCCTCCTAAATCTCTAACGACTTGAACAGGCACCAGTTCCAGAACTGCCCCCCTTCTCCAGCAACTCCCTACCTTGCTATTTCATCTCTAAGAGGTCCCCCCCAAACCAGCTTTGAACTGTGGTGCTACCTGCTTCCATTTCGGGGCATCCAAGGACAAAGCACTTTACGGGCATTGTTTTTTTCGGAAAACAGTAACTCCGGGGAGGGGCGGGGGGAGACAGGAGGGAGTCCCGCAGAGTGGATCTCTTCGGGGAGAAAAGGCAGCTCATTTCCGACTCAGGAATCAGCCCCAAACGCTGCCCGTCCCTCCCCGAGCTGAGCCCTATCTCTCTCCGCGGAATGAAGCAGAAAGAAAATATTCGGCCTCTGGGAGAGAAAGACAGATAAAAGCAGCGGGGATTTGTGCGTTGGGACACTTATTCCTACATCATCGGAGACATAAAAAAAAATAATCATCTTCTCACGTTTAAAATTACCTCTTTGGGGAGAGAGGGGGCGTGGGGAAACAGGCCTAATAGGAGAATCCTCGCAAAATACTCTTTGCAGGCAGTAAGACGAATGGAGGAAACGCTACAATATTCCTATGAACTCTTTCGGTTCTCCTGATTTAAGTCCTTGCAAATCCTTCCATTTTTAAAAACAACCTTCCCGCCACTCCCCTTCTCCTCTCTTAAATACAGACATGTAGTCAGAATATCCCGCTGGAGAGATGGCTCCCAAGTTGAAACGCGCTCCTAGGAAAAACTCTGGCAGCTTTCGGCGGGGCTCCCCAAATCGGCAGGCTCCCCGGTGTCCGCAGGTTTCGGCAGTCCCCATCTTTTTCTCCCTGTCCAAATCCTCCTCGCCAGTCCGAGGAGCTCCGTCGGGGCGCAGCGGTGCCTCTTGCTATTTGGCCGGGCAAGTGGGCGAATGGCCGATCAGCAGTTTCAGAAGAAAGTGTGGGGTTGATTATTGACTAAAGAGACTTTTTTTTTTTCTTCCGATGCAACATTCACGGGATTGTTTGAAGCAAAACGCATACGCGGGATTTTTGCCTCTCCTCTCCTCCTACGCTGGCCACTTCCCCTTTCATGTGGTGCCTTCTCACTTATGCCATAAGGAGCAAGTGTTTTCTGTTTTAGTGCTCTGTTTACAGCTTTGGTGCACGAAGTCATAAATCTTGCATAGCCATAAATGACAAAAACCATTGGTATGCGTAAGAGGCCACCCCAGCCTTATAGTGCTTTTTATTTCTCGCTTCCCCCTCGCTTTGTTTGTGTTTAAAGATGACGCCGGGCTCCCTCGTGCTTTAAACGGACTGGTTACATTTGTAGTGCCTTAATTAACGAAGTAATGCCAAATTTACACCCAGGTTTTATTCGGAGGTTCCACTTAATGCAGAACGCAGAGCCCCGTTAACGTCCGCCAGAGTGGCAGGGTCTGAAACTTTGTTTAAGTTCTCGTTTCCACGGTCGCTGCCGTGTTTCTGTTGTAGCAAACTGGAGGGACACCATCACCCCCAAAAACTGTGGCGCTCTGAAGAAAGAGGCGAGGGCCTTCCCCACCTCTGCCGCGGAAAAAAGGCGAAGGAGAGCTGTGAGGCTCCGAGCTCGCGTCCACACGGGGCTGACGCCCACACATCCCCACGGGGGGCTGCGGGCACCCCGACCCGTCTGTGCAGCACATGTGTGTGTGTGAGCGCCTCTGTGCCCGTCCCGGGCGCTGGGGATATTTAGGGTGGGGGGCAGGGGGGTGCCTGTGTGTACATCTGTGTGTGTGTGCGCTCACGCATGCATGAGTTAATAATTAGTAACTCTAATGATTTCCAGCGTGGCTCTGAAAGCATCGCCCAGAGCGGGGATCCTGGTGGGCTTCGGTTGGCTCTCCGGACCCAGCCCCAGCTCTCCGGGCTTTGCTCCCCTCCCCGGGACTTAGCCGGGGCTGTGCGGGGCTCCTGGCCGTGAGGAGCGGCAGAGGGGCTATTCTGCAGCCGCCTCCCAAGCCCACCGGTAAGAGGGACAAACTCAAGGCCCCCCAGCAGCACCCCGGAGGCTGGTGAGAGCGACCCTTTGTGAGCGCCGTTTGTCTTCATTAGCATAATTTTCCTGGACTTTGGTGACGCCCGGTGCGGGGGGGGCCGCACTCCTTCACTGCCGCGCTCCTCCGCTCCCTCCCCAGCCCCCATCCTGCCCTAGGCTTCCCCAGGCGGCCGCCTTTCTTTCTTCCTTCCTTTTTTTT
>VXAY01000707.1:421331-434244 GCA_013399855.1 Oxyruncus cristatus | reverse complement strand
CGCGGCCGCAGCGGCAGCCCGGGCCCCGCCGGCGCCCCGCCGCCCCCGGAGTACCCCTGGATGAAAGAGAAAAAGGCGTCCAAGCGATCCGCGCTGCCTCCCGCCTCGGCCTCCGCCTCAGCCGCTGGACCTGCCTGCCTCAGCCACAAAGGTCAGTCCAAAGACGTGCCGCCGGCCCCGCCGGGCCGCTATTTCGGCTCCTCGCATCCCCCCGGCTTCGCGGGGGGACGAGGAGGAAGGCGGGCGGGCGGGCAGGACGGAGCCGGCTGCGATCGCTGGAAACCCAAACTTTCCCCAAACTTGCTTAATGCGGGATGATTTATTTGAGTTGGAGCTGACCTCTCTTGTCTCGCCGTCCTAGAGTTAGGATATTTGACAGTAATGAAGAGTGATAGATTGCTCCCGCTCAGCTAAGCAGCTGATGCATTAATTATAAATTGCGGTATGGCTAATATAAAGTTTGCTCTGGTGTGGGGAGGTTGGGGAGCTGGAGGCAGCGATTTGGCAGAGGTGGCCGAGGGGCACGCAGCACAGGGCGCTCAGCAATGCAACACAATGGGTTTACTGCATCCAGAGGCGGCCATTTTGTTGCAGTTGCTATTTTATGCTATATGGACATATAGACACATACATGCAGAGAGAGCACTCCCTCCCACCCCCCCGGGGATGCGATGTGCTCGAGTGCTGAAATTCAATCCGTGCATTTATCTGTTTTGTGTGTGCGTCCGTGTGTTTTTGCTTTTGCTGTTCTGGCGGTGATGCTTTGGGGTGCGTGTGGTGGTGGTGTTTTTCTTTTTTTTTTTTTTTTTCTTTTTTTAACAGACCCCCTTGAAATCCCCGATAGCGGTAGCGGTGGATCTAGGCGCCTGAGGACGGCTTACACCAACACCCAGCTTTTGGAGCTAGAGAAAGAATTTCACTTCAACAAGTATCTCTGTAGACCAAGGAGGGTTGAGATTGCAGCCTTGCTGGATCTGACTGAGAGACAAGTCAAAGTCTGGTTCCAGAACAGGAGGATGAAGCACAAGAGACAAACCCAGTGCAAGGAGAACCAAAACGGCGAGGGGAAATTTAAGAGCCTAGAGGACCCCGAAAAACCGGTGGAAGAGGAGGAGGAGGAAGAGGAGAAATCCCTCTTCGAGCAAGCCCTTAGCAACGTCTCCGGCGCTCTCTTGGAGCGGGAAGGCTACGCTTTCCAGCAGAATGCCCTCTCCCAGCAGCAGGCGCAGAATGTGCACAATGGCGAATCCCAAACTTTCCCCGTTTCGCCTTTAACGAGCAATGAGAAAAATCTGAAACATTTTCAACATCAGTCACCCACTGTTCAAAACTGCCTCTCAACAATGGCCCAGAACTGTGCAGCTGGCCTGAACAATGACAGTCCTGAGGCCCTAGATGTCCCTTCTTTACAGGACTTTAACGTTTTCTCCACAGATTCTTGCCTACAGCTTTCAGATGCAGTTTCGCCCAGTTTGCCAGGATCTCTGGACAGTCCTGTAGATATTTCTGCTGACAGTTTCGACTTTTTTACAGACACACTCACCACAATTGACTTGCAGCATCTGAATTACTGAGAAATTAAAGACGTCCTCTCCAAGGGTCCTGCTTTCTCCTCATTACTCTTTTTTCCCCCCTCCAGTGAATTAATTTTATTTTTTCCCCTCCCTTTCTCTCGTCAGTATTTTCTGTTTGTTACTTCCCTCTGCTATGCCATTTTTGCCGTTTCTTATGAAGTTTTAGTTGTGTTCAATTTTAACCTAGCTACATTCTAGGTCCTTCTATGAAAGCAATATATGAGGTCTGCAAGAAAGTGATCATATAGGGATGTATCTTCACTTTCTTTTTATTTTTGTATTGCATTAGGATGCGTTGTCATAAGTATTTTTGGTAGAATAAATTCTTGTTTGCTACAAGGAGCTTTCTCTTTTTTCTTTCTCTTACTCCTCTCTTTCTCTCTCCTTTCAAAACAGATAACATGATGGGTATCTCTCCCCATCCCTTGCACTGTTAATTTACTAATAATGAAAATCCAGCGTTCTGACTATGAGCTCTTCCCTTTTGGCAAATTAGGACGTTTATTAGAGAGGAAAAGCACGTTCGAATTCTTTATTGCAAGGGTTATCACAGAGAAAAAAAAAACCAAAAGAAATTATAATCGTTCACAGGCTTGATGGAAATTTGTTCCTTTTAATGGATGAATGTAACATCTTATCTCTGTGAGGATGCAGAGCTTGGAAATGCGAGCTGTAACAAAAGCATGAACGAGCACTTTCTCTGTTACAGGCAGAACATGAGAGAGACTTAGTAGGATAAGCATCTCCTGCAAAAACTAGCCAGGTCCATGAACGAATGGAAAGGCTCTTAATAATAATAATAAAAAAATCCTGTTTTTCTAGAAAGTAGTGCTTAGCAGCCATCAAGATTTTTCAGGAGCATATCACAAAAAATATTAGATCTCACAGAGTCTGTTTACTTCTCACATGCTGAGCAGTCCAAGAAATCAGCTCTAGGAGGAGAGGAAATGGAGAAGTTAGTGCCTGTGAAATCAAAAGGGTGGCAGAAACGTAGGGGGAAGAAAAAGTGTTTAAGTAGGAACCAGCCCCTCCACTCTATCATTTGAGGGGCGGTGCGAGGGCAGAACCGAAGATACTTTTCTGTTTGAACCTTGCGAGGTGAAGAACTGATAACGCAAAGAGGGAAACTCTATGACTTTAAAGTTACAATTTCCCCGGCCTCCTCGCTCTTCTGCTGGCCGTAGCAGAGACGGGCTTTGAGAGATCTCAACCAAATTGCCTGCCACCCCGCTAGCAGCGTTGCCGGAGACCCCAAGGCGGAGGGTGAGCCCCGTCCCTCGGGCTAAAACCGAGCAACAGATGCCAGCGGGGCTCTGCCGCTCCGGTGATAGGGGGTCCGGGGAGGGTGCGTTCGCGTCTCCTGGTGTGCATATGAATGCGTGTAGTTACATTACACGGGCGAGCGGGGATTGCATGGGGGTTTGTGAACGGGGGTTTTTGAACGGGGCTCTGCTGTCCGTCCACGCGAGGAGTGTTGTCTCCCAGCCCTGCAACACGCTGTGGAGCTGGGATGCGTGGATTATAGCTGGAAGGGCTGAACGCAATTCTTCCGAAAGTCATAAATCAAACTCTTTCTATGAATGAGAATGTCATCAAAGAGATCAATTGCAGGAACACATGCACAAATAAAAATCCTCTTACGTATTTGCCGGGGCTGGGGATCCCCGTCTAAAACCATTAAGTGAGAAGGCGTTTAGTCATAATTCACTTTTATTGCCCTTTTAAAACAACAGCTTGGCTGAGCTGCGGGCGGGCGCGGTGAAACCTCGGTCCTGGTTCTTCTTCTTCCCTCTGCTCCAGCCATGTCCCTGTGGAAAGCGAGCAGCCTCACCGGCATTTTAACTCCTTTGCCACTGGGTTAAATTGGATCGCAACGTGCATGTAAGGGCTGGGGTTTCTTTTGTGCCCGGATTTCCGGATGCTGACAAGGTTTAAACAACCCAAATCAAACCAAAAACAACAAAAGAAAATGTGCTACAAGATTTAAACTTCTCACAAACTGCATTTAAATAAATGGGGTAATTCAGCGAGCAGGAGCCGCCTCCGAGTCCCCCGGTGAGCCCTGGGGCCACAGCGAGGGCACACTCCCACGGAAAAGTCCAAAGTGCCGGGATCGCCTCCTCGGCCCCGGTCCCGTGGCAGGAAACGCGGAGCGAAGTCGCGGAAGGGAGCGGAGGGGCCGGGCTGGCCTGCGGGCAGGGGGAAAGAGGTAGTAGCTCCCTCTCGCCGGGCCGCAGAGGAGGGAGAGTGTGGTGCGTGTTCCCCCTCTGCTCCGGCCCTTCTCATAATGTTGCCCCCACGCTTTGTAACAGGCAGCAAACCCCCAAAGCCCCGCCAGAGAGACAAAGCAACAAGAGACAATGGCACGAAAAAGGGAAAGAAAAAAGGATTTCAGGATGGTGGAGACTGTAAGGAAATTGCTGTGATTCATCGGACTTTCTGGGTAAAACGGATCTCTTCATAGTAAAATATTTTTTCTTGGCTGACTGAAAAGGTGTCAACCCTTTTATTAGTAAACATTCATAATCGCCTGCCGTTTTCCCCTGCCTTATGCTGTATTTATAACAAATGGTTTACAAGAATGAAATAAATGTGTTTACAGCTGTAACCATAGCCCAAACTGGTGCAGAATAATACCATAAACGCCTCTGGAGTGTTGTTGCTCTTGTCCTCCACCCTGGCTCCCTGCAATTTAAGAAACTGAACCTTTCCAGAGGGCCCTTAGTATCCCTGCCTCTGTATAAATCAGAGCAAATAGACATACTGAGGGCACCGGGATGGATGCGTGCTGGAGAGAGCAGCCCTTCGGTTTTGGCTGACAGTAGAGAGGCCATGGAGACAGCATGGGATGAGGGCTGACCTATTAGCACTAGGAGAGCTTTGCACCTAGGAGAGAATGTTATAGTTCATGTGGGAGGGAGGAGCTTGAGGGTGAGTACTGTGGGGGGGTGTGTGTTCGTGAGCAAGGAGAAGTGGCAGGGTAGAAGAGCCTTTTGGATTTCAAAACAAGCAAGAACCGAGCATGAGAACAGAGGGACGTAAGAATCGGCACCTGCAGAAACAGAGGGGGCAGCCCCTCCTGGGGCTGGTGGCATCCATACATCTTTTTCCAAGGTTAACGTTTTGCGGGATGTCTTTTGAAGACTTTTGCTGCTGTCCTTTCTGCCTCCAAATGGCTGGGTGCACCGGCACGGATGTATGCCCGGCCTTTCCCTCCCATTTAATTTTCCACATACGTAAACCGAATATGAGGTCATAACCCACGTCCCCCCGCCCCCCCCCCCTTCTTTGGCCACGGACCCATTTTTTTTACCCACCTCCCCATGGAGTTGGGAAGGGGTGGGTTTGAGTCGATGCTCAGCGCAGTTCCCAAGGGTCCTGGGGCCTCCTCTGCCACTGGCCATCTGCCACGCTCACCACCGCCGAACCGGGTGGAGGAGCGTAGGAACAAAGAGGCCGGGGCGGCGGGCCTTGCGCCTCCCGGCGCTCCTCTGCCCCTGCCCCGGGCCGCCTCCTCGGGCTGCGACCCTCGGCACCCCGGACAGCCGTCCCCACGCTCGGTCCCAGGGCGGGCGGCAGCAGCACCGCGGGAACCCAGCAGATGGGCTGCGGAGCCCACGGGCCCCCGCCCAATCATTCGGCCCCCTGCCCCCGGCTCCTCCTTCCCTACCCTAGCTTCGGGCTGGCGTGGGTGAGCCCGGCGGCGGTGCGGGGGGAGCAGGGATGAGGGACAGGGGGTGGCCGGTGAGTTTGGGAGAGTACAATGGCCGTCAGTCCCAAAAGAGGCTCATTTCCATGCTAATGTCCACGGCCTCCTCGTGATGCAGCTGGACAAGCCCCTTTAACTCTTGGCGTGGCGTCGCCCTGGGACTGCGGCGGTGCAGGACCAGCGAGATCCCTCGGCACCGGCACTATTCCCGTCCCCATTACATCTCCACCCGCACCCAATCCACATCCATATCCTCGGCCCCATGCTTATTCTCCACCCTAACCTTCATCCCTGTCCCTATCTCTGTTCTCGTCCCCATAGCAGTCCCCAACCGCATTCACGTCCCATTCTCAACCCCGGTTCAGGGGCTGATGCTCTCAACGCTGTCCCTGCCGCCCTCTTGCCCCATCCTTCGCCCCGCACCTCTGATCCACTCGCCTCTCCCCTCCACCCCCCGCTGCCCCGACCGTGGGTTGAGGGTCGACAGATGTGCCCCACGCAAGCCTGACAGCGCCGACAGTAGGGGTGATGCTGGGGCACCCTCGCAGCAGCACTCACCCTGAAGGGGACGGCCGGTGAGCTCCGTGGGCCAGGCGCAGCCTCCGGGTCTCTCCTGCCTTCCCCTCTCAGCTGGCGGGCGAGACCCTGGGGGCTGCCGCGGCGGGGTGTGTGTGTGTGTGTGTGTACGGCCCGGCTCGGCCCGGCCCCCGGCCCCCCACCCCCCGGGGGGCTGCCGCCGCCTCCCTGCCCTGCGGTGCCGCGCCGTCGGAGCGCTCGGCGTTTAAATGCCCCCGACGCGGCGCTGTATCAGCGACAGGAGCCGGGGAAGCCCCGCGGGCGCCGCAGCCATTGGCTGCCGCCCCCCACGTGCCTGCCCGCTGCCGGCGCCTTCGTGTCATTTTCCTGCCGGCCCCATGGAGGAAGTGGGAAAGTTGGTGCGGCCCCGCCGGACGCTGAAGACTCGGTGGCGGCGTGACAGAGGGAAGCGGAGAAGATGAGCTCCTTCCTCGAGTACCCCGTTCTCGGCGGCGAGGCGGGAGGCTGCGCCGGGCGCGCCTACCACCCCGACCACGGAATTACAACTTTCCAGCCCTGCGCCGTAAGCGCCGGCAGCTGCAGCGGAGAGGACCGCTTCCTGGCGGGCCGCGGGGTGCCCATCAGCCCCCACCGCCACCACCACCACCCCCCGGCCCAGCCCGCCGCCTACCAGCACCACGGCGCTCTGGGGGTGTCCTACGCTCATCCCGGCTGCGGCCCGACCTATGGCGCACAGGGCTTCGGACCGGCGTACGGCCCCTACCCCCTGGGGCAGGACGCAGACCTGGGCGGCGGCTTCCCTCCTTGTGCCCCCGCCGTGTACTCCGGGAGCATCTCCTCCTCCGCCGCTGCGCAGCACCCGCACCAGGGCTACGCGGGGGGCCCCGCTCAGTACGTGCCTCCCTCTTACGGGCAGGAGCAGCAGAGCCTGCCCCTGGGCACCTACAACCATGCCCTGTCTCCCCTCCACGCTGGCCACCGGGAAAACGCCCGCTCCCCCTCCGCCGAGACCTCGTCGCCGGCGCAAACCTTCGACTGGATGAAAGTGAAAAGAAACCCACCCAAAACAGGTCAGTGGCCGGCGGGAGGGCTGGGACGGGGACTGCTCCTCTCTCTCTCTACCGTGGGTGCGGGGAAAGCGGTGCGGTGCCCCGCCGAGCGCTGGGCAGGTAGGGCGGCCCGCACCTCTGGGAGCAGTTGCGGCTGTCTGGTCGCGGCGCTTATGCCTCACTTATTCCTGACTCCCCCTTCTCCTCCTCTCCCACGGTCATACTGCTCGTAATTCATAAACCGCTTATCAAGTTTCCTCTGACACTAGAGGCTGACTCCGGTTTAGCACCTCGCACTCCATCACTCACCCTGCCGGGGTTTCCCTCCTATCCAAAGAAGTTCTTGCTCCCTATCGCTTAGTCGGTGTGGACATATTGATTACGTCGCCTATAAATCATTTGCGCTCACTTACCGCTGCATATCCCCTCGCAGGCAAGGCTGGCGAGTACGGCTTCGTGGGGCAGCCCAACACCGTCAGAACTAACTTCACCACCAAGCAGCTCACCGAGCTAGAGAAGGAGTTTCATTTCAACAAATACCTGACCAGGGCCAGGCGGGTGGAGATCGCCGCCTCCCTCCAGCTCAACGAGACGCAGGTGAAGATCTGGTTCCAGAACCGGCGAATGAAGCAAAAAAAACGAGAGAAAGAGGGGCTGCTGCCAATTTCTCCCGCCACCCCCACAGGATGCGAGGAGAAGGCGGAGGAGTCATCGGAAAAGTCCTGCTCCTCTCCCTGTAGCGCCTCGCCCGCCTCCTCCGCCTCGGACACGCTCGCTGCCTCCAACTGAGATCGACGGCGCTCCGACGGCCGCCCGGCACGCCGCCCCCGCCAGCGCGGCACGAGTCCCTTCACCGCCGTTCTGTCGGTCCCTCGGTCGGTCGGTCTCCCCAGAGGTCCCAGCGCACTGCCGCTCCCACCCCCCCTACCTCCAGCGCCCCCGCCGCGGCCCGGCCCCGAGGGTGCCAGCTCCGCCGGGTGCCGGCGTCTTGGTGTCAGGGGACTTCTTCCCGGCCCCTTCTCGCTTTTCTGCCGGAGGAGCTGCGTTGGCACACGTGTAAGGGTCTCCCTCCTCCACTGCAAGGACGTTTCTCCGAGTTTCCCTGAGTGAACGACAGGTTATTTAGGGTACATAACCTCACAAAGAGATGCACTATTGCAAGTGTTTACACGACTTATAGGACTTTCATCCCCTTAATTTAATGTATTCTTTGTTCGTGTCTATGAGTTTGTTGCTTGTAAATACTTTGTCCAAGAGATTTATCTTTTTACAGATTTTTCTAGAAATGATGTTTCGATTATCAGGTTAAGCAGGGTGAGTGCATTCGCCAAACTGGACCCACTTTTGTATTAGTAAAGCCGATGACCGTATCAAGTACACGGCTTAAGCTCAAGCAGATACCTCAAAAAAAGTAGCGCTATTTCTGTAAATGTGTCAAACAAGGCTTCAATTGCACTAGGTTTTGTAAACCTTACCCAGTGTGCTTGCTTCCTCTCCCTTTCCCCCTGCCCCGAAAGCTGTGTTGGATTATGCTCAACCAAAGGGTTCAACCATCCAAAATACCTCGCCTCTTCCTATTTTCATATTAACCTTCCTTTAAACTCGATGTCTTTTCAACCTACTTGTGAATGTGATGAATGGCCAAATGAATGTATAATTTCTGTGGTTGGTGTCCAGACCATTGCATGACGCACCGTGCTTTGCTGTACTGCGGGTACACTGAGTTCTATCAGTTGTCATGTGTGAGCAAAATGTCCTCCTGATTTTTCTGTACAATCATGAAAAGCTCTGGGATTCCACAAATGATGGAAACTAGGGCAGGATTTACGGGTCCTTATAATGTCTGTAATAAATATATTCCACTTTCAGGTAGCCCTTGTCTGCCTACCTCTGCGTGACGTCAGTGCTGAGTCACAGGCTGGGCTCAACAGTTTTGTGTCCTTTATTTTCTTCTACTAGAGCCTTTCCAAGGGGAAAAGGCAAGAGTCTCACAACCTTACTCCCCATGTGTTGTTTTGTCAGGGTCAGAGCTCTGGTTGCTCAGTCTGACTTCTTACACAAAGCTTCTTCCTCTCCTATGCTCAAATATTATTTTTAGAAAATATAAGGCCCTTCTCTTGAACTGGGAGGAATTTATGATCCCAATCTATTTCTGAAGCACAAACACAAGAACTTCCTGGGTCAAGTGCTAACCTTTTCACCTCGGGGTGGATACTGACACTTATATAAACAGAGCACCCTTCAAAACCAGAAACTGTCTTCAGCCAGTCTTTCCTCACACTGCAGGCCCCTCTCCAAGGACTGCACATTTAATTAGCCTGGGCACTGAGCTGGTCTGGCTTCTCTCTCCCACCCCAGGCTGCCATCCCAGCAGCTGCTGGGGTGCCGAGGTGGGATATGGCTCCCAGTCCTTGGCAGAATATTTCTGTCGTGAACCTCATCCCCTCGGCCCCTCGTCCTCGACCCCCACCCCCCGTGTTTTTGTTTTTTGTTTGTTTGTTTGTTTTTTGGAAAACGAGCAAGCTCTCGCACATAAATATAATAAGTATTCCAAGAGGAGTCAAGTGGATAGCCGGTCGGGGATGGCGAGGAGCCTGTGTGGGGAAAACCTGGGTGGCAGGACAGAGCAGAGATATGCTCAGCTGGACGGGGGGTGTCTCAAGTCACAGATGCCTCTTGAATTTCAACGCAAACACGCGTAACATCTCCTTCACTCGGCCCAGCTGCGGGAAGTGCTACTGGGCTTCTCCTGGGGCCGGGCTGCCCACGCAGGCTTTGCTTTGCGGGATCCGCAAGAGTCAACGAAATTTTCTTCACTTCGGTGTCAAAAGAGGCAAGCCCTGATTTGCAAGGCGCGGCGGCCATATCAAGAGCCGAGCTATCTGCAAGGGAGCAGGGCTGTCTCCAAAGGCTCCCGCCGATGACTCTATTTCTTTCATTTCCCCGCCTGCCATATACTTTACCTTTTGTTTATTAGTGTAAAGCCACAAAGCAAAACAGATGGCTTTCTTCCAGAGACTTGGATGTGTTAAAGTGGCATTTGCATTCCAATAAGGGCATTTCAATATCGAAATCTGAATCTAAACATTGCTGGAATCCGGATCTACAACTCGGTTCCCCCGGTGCTGACTTAAAGTGTTAGAAAGACCGGCCATAAATTATAGCCTAAATGCGAGAGACAAGACACTTCTCAGTGTGTCGATATGCGGTGAGCGATTCGCGGGCAAAGAATCCCGTCTCTTTCCAAGACCAAACCCCGGTTATGTTTATACATATATATAGTCTTTTTGCTGCAGTCACGATCGATTTCGAGCAAAGACGCTCCAAACATCCCGATCCTAGTTTATTTTGTTAGCGTTATTATTATTTCGATACCATCAGCCTTTCGGGTCAGGGGGTGCGGGGAAGAGAAACGAAAATCTCTAGATCTAGAGTTTCTACCACAAAAATACCGCTAAAAAAATCTTAACGTACTTTCGTGCTTTGACCTGATGAAGAGACTAATTTGCCCTTCAGGTAATAAGGATCCTTTTGTTTCTACCCCTTGTAAAACGTATTTTAATTTTTCTCTCAAGGGTCTCAGGGGAAAAAATAAAGAAACCCCCCTAACTCATCAAAACCCACCAACCCAAACCGCATCCAGATGTCAAACGGAGTTTAGCATCTTCCTATCATACTTAAGGCCATTTCTGCTGTTCACCTTTAAAGTTTACTTTTGGAGGCTATTGAGATGCTTTGGTGTTTTCCTCTGGGGCAATCAGATTGAAACCGATCAATATTTACTCAGTCTGAAAGGGCTGTTGAAAAGGCAGCTAACAACAAACTGCTTAGCTACTCTCCCCTCTTTAATCTCAGGTTCACCGAAAGTTCAAGCAGAAATGAATTCGGTGATGGGTCACTTTAGAATAAATCCCAGTAGTTAATCTCACAGCCTTGGTAAAGGCAACAATTACAGAGTCATCCCTCTCCCTCTCTCTCTCGCTGTCTCCCCGGCAGCGTCAACTTTCCTCTCATTTTTGCCCACCAGTTTTTTACTAAATTTTATCCGCTTTCCGCTGTTTTGCAGAGACAGCGAAAACTCGGCATCTCCCTCCCGCCCGCACTGCAGCCGACACCGGCGTTCAGGCGGGTAACCCCGGCGAGAGGTACAAGGGTGTGGGAAATAACCCCTCCCGCAAGGGACTCGGCATTTTCAAACGGGGGTCCGGAGGCAGGGGTGCTTGAGGCTTTCTACTCAGCAGTCACGGTGGGTGAAAGAGGGTGGCTGGAGACGCACCCGGCTGCTGGAGCCGCGCTCCTCTCTCCATCCTTTGTGGGAAAAGAGTAGAAATCTGGACAAAAGGCGATAGACATCGCCGTTAATTGCAGAGATTCTTCAAAGGCCAAAGTTCACATAATCACTGCATAAATGCATTCTTAATAGGGATTTATTAGTAATTCTCTAATGGCAGTTCACGTTTCGGCTATAGACTCGAGCGGGTTTTCACCGGCAAATTGCTTCTCAGGGCAGGTGCTCCCTCCACTGAGGCATGCCGGGGTACCCCGGGAACGAAAGGCGATGAGCTCCCGGCCAGGCCCCGGGGATGCTCCGAACTGGGCCGGTCGCCGGGGCCGCCCGCGGGAGAGCCTGGGCGGCAGCTCCGCGCTGGAGAGGGAGACCGGGGGAGGCCGCTCCCGTCCGCGGCACGGCCGGGCCCTGGACCCGGCGGGAAGAGGGGGTGTCATTTTTTTGAGGGGGGAAAGAATAGTTTCGAAATGTTTTTTTTCCGTGTAAGTTTAGGAGCAAGGTCTCGTGTTTGTTTTCCCTGAGCAATTAGCTCCATAAAATCACAATAAATTGGTAACCACAAAAAAGGAATACATAAATAATTAAGTTAATAGTATCTGAATAAATAGGCATATAATGTATTTTATGAAATTCTCTTTCTTTCTTTCTTTCTTTCTTTCTTTCTTTCTTTCTTTCTTTCTTTCTTTCTTTCTTTCTTTCTTTCTTTCTTTCTTTCTTTCTGTCTTTCTCTTTCCCCTTTCCCTTTCTCCTTTTCCAAGGCAAACATTCCTTTTCTCCCCCAGGCACACTACTTGGCTGACTTTCACTGTTAACATTATTCTTTTATGGTTTATGTGTCATAAAATATTACAGGTCACAGTTACTCCTGTTTCAAGCTCAGAAAGACCACTGAAATCAATGGGCACTCTGGGGAAAAGAAGTCTTCCCTTGTGCCTAGGAATCTGGGGACAAACTTCTTTGATTTTGATCATGCAAGGAGTCCTCTTTGTCATATAACTTCAAAAGGATTACACATTCCATTATTGCCAAGAGAAATGAGCCTGGAAAATGCATCTGTGCCACTTTTTATAGGGCAGTGACATATTTTAAGCATTTGTTCCACACGGAGAATGTTTCAACTATTACTTTCACAGTTATTTTGGCTTTCCAATCTACTTTCCTTGAAAGCGTACATCTCACAAAGTTAAATTGGGACTATGGTTTCTTATAAAAATGCAGTCAAATAATGATCAGACTCGACTACGATGAAACCAATAGCCAGCTTATGATTTCTCCGAGTGCCCAGTTTTAATAAATGCAAACTCAAAGTATTGCAAAACTTCTCCTGTTGAAGAAAGTAAAAGTAGCAAAAAGAAGAAAAAAAATCAAATAAACCCAAATACAAGACCAAAAGAGGGACAGCGGGAGGTATGAAGCCAATCTCAGTCACAAACTCTTGTGCCTATGATGTGCCTACACCTACAGATACGGTGTAGCCAGCGGGAAGCAGAGGGATTAGGAAAATACAGGGACACATGGAGCGTTTTGCTCGCAAGAGTTGTAGGAAGTGTCCGAGAGGTCGAGAGCCGCGGGACGTGTGCGCCCTGCCTCGATGTTTGCCCCGGTGCCTGTCCCGGTGCCTGCCCCGGTGCCTGCCCCGCGCGCCGGTGCTGCGCAGCGATTCCTGTTTGCATCCGATAAGCTTGGCTTTTCCCATAAGTACTCATGCATTTTCTAATTCTATCCCGTGCGGCGTTGTAATTCGGAGGGCCTCTCA
>VXAY01000707.1:370708-421274 GCA_013399855.1 Oxyruncus cristatus | reverse complement strand
AAAAGGAAAAAAAAAGGAAAAAAATGGCAATGTGCTATAGACTGTTATAAATACACAAATAAAAAATAATAAATCCAAGGAAATATCTGCTTTGACTGAACGGTTCGCTACCGCATTTTGTGGGGATCGATTGCATTCGCAGCTGTCTTCGGGTTTGATCTTCGGAAACTACTAATACGAGGAAAATCCGTTGTGTGAATTGTAACAACAGCGGAGCGGGTCCGCGGCCGCTCCGCGCCTGGCCCGGGGGCACTGCGCCCGTGGCCGCGCTGCTCCGCACCCGGCGGAGACACGGCTGTCCCTCGAGACACGGCTGCGGGGCGGGCAAAAGCCAGGCTCACCCGGGGGTGCCCCGCTCATCCGGGGAGGCTGCGGGCCGGCTGAGCGAGCCTGAGGTGGCACCGCAGCGCTGAGCCAAGGCTATCTCTTCTAATGTCCTTTGTCTATTAATACAGCCATCACCAAATCCCGGATAACCTCCCTTTCCCTCTGTCAACACCCCTCCGCTCCAGCCTGTGCTGGGGGAAGAGGGATGGGACCTGCCATCAGGGTCCCATAGCAAGGGGGTGCCCCTTTTAGGGGTAACTTGGTGACAGATGTTGATGTTTCTAGGGAGCTTGGTAAACAGAAAGTTGGACTGGACTTTTTCATTGCCCATGTGGTTTTCATCATTTCCCATCAGGCTCAGACCAAAGGCAGAAGCTTCCCTCTTCACACTCCTCATCCCCTCTCATCTTCAGCAGTCACTCAGCCCTGGTGACAAGGAATAAAGAGCAGAGAAAACACAGGAGGCCAGGTTCGTTAAGAACTGAAAAGAGATGGGGGTGAGGATGAGGCTGGTGGTGGAAATGGGGAGCAGAGAGAATCCCTCCTCCACTGCGTGGCAGAGAACCTTCAGGTGTAAAGCATACCTGTGTAAATCACAGACCCCCTCTGGGGACAGAGCAGTGGGGGTATATTGGAGGAGTCTTGGAGAACAACCACTTGTCCAGACTTCTCACTGCCTTCATAAGAAGGTGAAGGTCATGGAAGGGGCTAAGCCACAGAGATGGGAGTTTCTACACAGTTTTAATTGAAACTCCTCCATTCCAATAAAATGAAGCTTTTTCTTTAGTTTTGCAATAGGTCTGTTAACTAACTGCTGCACAAAACATCAGTTGCAGTGGAAATGCCATCCAAGCCTCAATTTATTTCCTTAGCATAGTTGTAAAATATTCCCAATAGCATTCAGCAAAGATAGAGACTTTCACCAGACTACTCTGTTTTGCAAGAAATAAAATCCCTGCACCACTGCTTTACGCTATCGGTGGATTTAACATCTATGCATAGTTCTGTGGACAGGTGGATCATAAAACAAAATGCATTGGTTGGGGTAGTGTTGTGTTCCTCACTCTGTGCTGGGGAAAAAAGAAGTAAGTAAAAAAATACAACCCTTTAGAAACTGAAAGGCTATCCCATCTGAGCTGAGCCATCTGAGAGCCATGCATATTTCACTGTGCGAAAATGTTATCTTGAAGGAACGCTCCTTACAGCAAACAGTGTTAACATGACCAATACGTTTAGACATAGAAGTGGGTATTGCAGACAGGCAGGACCCCTTGGGGCTTTGCAGTTTATTACATCCCCCTGTATATTTTATTTTTTATATTTCTGACAGTGCCATCAGGCAAGCAGGGATTGTGAAAATAGTGGGTGAGGCAGAAAGGATCTGAGAAGACTTGTCTTCAATGACATGCCTCAGATCACACTGCACAGGAAACACGCAGTGTCTTTATCCATACAAACACGTATGTTCCCCCAGAACTTAGATTTGTGTAAAGAGGTTGCTTCTTTCTTTTTTGCCAGCTCACAAACTGAAAGATTTGAACGTTAGCAGAGCGTGTACCTTACGTATACATGTGCTTTGAGTGGGACCTACTGTGGCTCATTGCCCAGGGAGATTCAGCTCACCTGAGACCCATAGGCCGATAAAAAATTAGCCTCATTGAGCCTGGAAATCCACCAGTAAAGATAACCATTTTCTCTTCAGATCACACCTTTCTCACGTCAGGGTTTGAACAACATAGCAAAGTATATAAGGAACACAGACAAAACCCACTGAAAATTCTGCTGAGGCCCCTCTAACAAGACAGATTGGAAATCAGATGAGAGACGCTAGAAATCCAGATAATCTCCATGTAATCCTCTTTTTTGAGCATGGTAATGTGTTTCGAGACCGGTCAGCCATACTGGTTGACTCCTACTTTCGCTGGAGCTGAAACAGAAGAAGACACAACTATTACCCTGGACTCTGGGTCAGACCCTAACTGCAAACTCCGTATTCAACAAAGGGGAAGAATTTCCCCTTTGCTTTTCACTGAGAAGACAACAGGAAAGACTATGTGCTGAAAGCGGTGGAAACCTAAGAAGAAATCTTCTGCTCACAGATTCAGGGTTTTTTGTATCATATATGTAAGCAACGACAGAGGAATCCTGCTTGGGGAAGGGAAGGTGTTCTATTTAAAATATTTACTGCTACCAGAAAGAACCATTTTTCTCACCCTATCCTGCAGATATGAATCAAAATAAATGCAAATCTTTGACGTTTAAATACAAATTTTAGCTGGAATCTGAACTATTATCCTGTTCAAAATACAGGAGTGGAGGAGGTCCTTTAGTAACTGGTCTTAACCAGGATTAAATACAGGACACATAATGTGACTCTCCTCTACAGATCTTTTTCATTAAAATCAGTGGAGTTTTGCCTTAGAAAATACTGCAGACATGATTTTTTTAGCCACTAACCATTTTTCAATGTGACATTTTACAAATCAAAATAAAAAATGAAAATTAGTTACTATAAATGCAGCATTTAAAGCAACAGTGAGCTCATGTTAACATTGATTTCTCTGTGTTTACTTCTCTCTTTCTTTATAAAACCTATGTACTCTGTCAATAAAATACTATCTTCCTTGATAATAAATCTGTTGTTTTAAGCTAGGATACTACCATTTCCTTTTCCATGTAATTTATAGTTATATTGATTCTAAAGCTGTGGTTCTCTATTTCCCCCATGTTGTATTAAAAATGAGTTCTAATTGCAGGGCAAATAATCTTTGACTGAAGCACCTCACAGAGTATTTTAACTGTAGCTAAGGAGATTTAATTTGATTAATAGAGAAATAAAAGCCTTGAATATTTAAAATTATGATTTTCAGTTTAGGAAAAACAGAGAGACAGAGAAAGAAGGGAGGTTAATGGAGCCAGGGAAAATGTTCATAGATCAGCATGAGTAGATGTTCTTTTACTTTTCTGTCAACATTTCTGGTTTGTTGTGCATGTAGAAAAACAAGGTTTTCAACTCACCACGATTTCAGCCTGTTGCCAGCTTTGCTTGCCTGCAGGATATCTGCTTATCTAGCATGGGAGAAGGATCATGCCTCCTCCCCTTTTGTCTAGAAGCAAAACAACCTTTCACATGGGCTACGAGGTTTGTCACGCTCCCCCCTCCTTCACATACACATTTTCAACCCTTAGATCTTTATTTCATAAAATTCCTCTCCTCTTAGAGACCAAAAAACTGGCCAGGAGATGAATGGAAGGGCTGAGCAATATTAACTGCATTCAGGTGTGTGTTGGCTGAGAGGAGAGGATAGGAACCTGGCCCCTTCCTTGAGGGCAGCATGCGTGTTCAGCCACGTGGGACAGAGATCCCCATACAGCTGTGCAGGGTTCCCTGTACCCCTGGTGTCTGCACTCAGCATGTAACTTCAGAGCGAGAAGGATGCTGTTATTTCATATAGGAAATTCCAATAGCCATTTTCCTTTGTGAAGCACCTTTGAGATCTACCTTATGTGCTGACGTGTCTGAAGTGTCCATGCTGATGGAAGCAACTGGTATGTGGATGCACGTGTGTGTTCTTTAGGATTCAAGAGAATGAAACACGTCTTTTCATCTTTTTAATCCTTCAAGCAGGTCTTTTGCTTAGTGCAATTCCATATTAGTTCAGAGCAGCAGCACTAAAAATTCTCCAGGGTAAGGAATATATATCAGGCTTTGGAAAAAAAACCCATCTGCATTTAAGTTAATAATCTAATTAATTAACTAATCTAAGATTTTTCATTCACATATTTAGAGTAAAAAATGCCAGTAGGCATCGGATAGAAAATTCCTTTTCATCACAAAAGGTTAACTCCTGCTGTATTCGTGATATATTAAAAGGCCTAGCAGTTTCAGTAGGGAGTTTCTTAGAAAAAGGACTATGGAAGTAGCTGCAAAAGTCACACTACTCTTGAGGTTAAGAGCTCAAAGAGAAGAGGGAGAAAGGAATGAAGTTTGTCAGCAGCCCTGTCTTGAGACATACCCGCTAGATGTGAGTTTGTCTAAAGGCAGAGACTGTGCTCTGCTCCAGAGATCCTGTCAGCTAGATCTGAAGGACGTTCCTTGAGCTGTCACTTGTGAATATCCCTTTAACTGTGAGCAGGAGTACGTGTGCTTAGCCAGAACACCACTCCTGAAAACACTGCTTTTTCTTGACCAGCAAAATGAATTCTAAATGCACTCAAAAGCTGAAGAGCTGCAAAATTTGTTTTAGGAAAATGGAGGGAATGAATACATCTTGCATACATCTTACTCTGCTATTAAAAAGAATTTTAAAAATAAAGCTTTAACTAGATGTTTCCTAGGTTCTTATCCACAGCTGTAAGACAAGCTCTTCAGGATTTGTTCACTGGTGATCCAAGCCTTTTCAGTTTTCCAGGCTTCATGAGCTTACATTCCCCCGCCCTTGGTGCAGTTCTTCCATTGCTGTAATTTAGTTAGGATGAGGCTGGTCGAAAGAGCAAGGCTGATGTGAGGAAAGAAGATGGACAACTACGCAGGGGCTCTGCTGGACATTGTTGCCACTGTTCCCAAGAATATTGTCTATATGGCAGGGGGATAGCAAGAAGGAGAGACTGCTGCTTGGGCTGGGCAGGAGCAGGGGCACAGCATAGAGAGGAGAGACTTCAGTGATGATATCTCTTCCTTTTCCAGGCACAGTGTGACATTGCTACAGTACAGAGAGAGACATTTCAAGTTACATTTCACATGACCATCCAACAGGGTTGCAATTCCTTAATGTATTTTTTAATTCCTCTAGGGTTTTTCTTCCAGGTTTCTGCACTGTTTAGCTTGGATACCATCAGCCGTGGTTTTGGATAGAGCACAAAAGCTTGTTCGTCTTTAAAAGGCATGTGGATCAAGTGATAGAAAATTAATGACTTGAAGATTTTTTTATACATTTTTTACAAAAGCAAATATTTTCCTCCTTCCCTCCCTCCCTGACTTCCTTCCTTCTTCCCTTCCCTTCCCTTTCTTCCTTCCTTCCCTTCCTTCCCTTCTTTCTCTTCCTTCTCTTCCTCCCTCCCTCTAATTTACACAGTCTGAAAATATTACCCTTGTCATCCAGGTGTGACTGTAAGATATATGTAGCTCCATTTCTCCTCTGGAATGCTTTGTAATATTTGTACTGGGGTGTGTGGGAAGGAAAGGAGCATGTAGGGTTTCCCCAGATTTCTGCCTACCTTTTCAGTGTGAGGTTTGAAAGCAAGGCTTTGACCCAAGCATCAGGAACTCCGTTGAGGGTAAGGATGGTGTTTTACTGTCATTGGATACTTGTTTGTTGTTTGCTGTTGATTTCAAGTCTTCCTCCAATTTCTTCAGTCTGGAATTCTCAGATTCAGACTTCTGCTGTGGGGAAAACACGGAAATTGTTTTTTTCCCCCTTGTCACAAAGTGTTTTCTAATAGTTGCCTCCTTTTCTGCTGTGTTTTCTTCTGCTTTAATACCTCTAATAAGTGTTACCATCTGCTTGGATGCCTGGTGCTACATGTTGTGAACAAGGCCAAGAGTTTCTGAGGGGCTGGAACAGTGTTGTTTACTATTAGGCGTAATGGAGATCATTGTCTTTGCCTGGGGCAGGTGGGCTGGGGCTGGAGCACACGTAGAAATGCAGAACATGTGCTGGGGTTCAGCTATCTGCCGTTTTCTTAGAAGGAGGTTTGGCTGTTGAGCTAGCAGTGAGCTTACTTAGTATGCAGGGACTCTTTTCTCCTGCCATTTTCTGGCCCCGAACATGCTTAACCTTAGAAAGAAAGACTTAACATATTGTGATGCTGCTAACTGGTCGAAAGGCACTATCAATTTTAGACGTGATAGGTACATGTCAGAATCAGCATAATTAACTGGAATGACAATCCTGTTAAATGTGTTCATGCCATTGCACTGGCAATAAAGCATGTGTAAATTTACAATTAAGGCCTGTCTTTCTTCCATACCTTGGAGACTAGTGACAAACATTAAGAAGTTGTATAGCATCAGGAGCTGAAGAGAGGTATTTATCACAATAAAAACATCAGGTGATGCATTTCCCAGATTATCTGTCCTTCATATGCAAATACCCTTTTTGCTGGAAATTTCAGGCTAAGTAATACTTATATTTTTGATCTGAAAGGTGATATTTCACCCTCTGAATTTTTGTTTTCATTTGCAAGATGGATGAGAACCATATTGCTAACTGCCTTGCATAAAGGTATTTGAAATAGTTCCATTTCACATTATACGTCAAGCTGCATTTTCTTTATATTGGGTGTGCTGCACATTGCATATCCAGAGAGAAATTTTCAGGGATGCTATAAGACATTTCCCTAAACTGTACGTAGATGCTACAGCTCCTGCTTCAGTGATGGCTGGAAACCATCAGCACAAGTAAGATAAAGGTGATTTAAAGTGTGTCTGTGAGTCAGGCAGAGAACTGACAGCCATCTTTAACCAGCCTGACCCTGGGATGACCCTGAGCTCAGCTGGTGGAGAGATAGTTGGGTCTATTATGGGACAAAGGATCATATGTCTGACAGGATGCAGAGAACACATTACAGGATCGCAGCTGAGTAACAGTGCAAGACATAATGTACATTTATTTGATGAACAACACAAGCAAATCTTGCCAAGAAAATTTAATTTCAACTATTTTGTTTATTTCAAGTCAATCTCTTTCTGCAACCTATTTCAAGAAATTAATATTTGCTAGCTTTTTCTCTTCTAGGAATGAAACAGATGATCATGCTAGTGAAATTTATAAAGCATGCAGAATTCACACTGATAAATTCATATAATGGAGTTGCACATTTCTATTGTATTTTCTTCCCGTGTGGGCTCAATCTGCATCTATTCAACATTAAATTTCAAACATCTTTGCCTAAAACCACATATAATTTGGTCAAGTGAAGCTGGAAATGTCAGAACTAGTGCAGTAGTGGTTACAGAGAAAGCCATGGGCTTCAAACTGCATACAACCTTGTACGTGAGTAACTGCACTCATGCAAAAAGTGCCAGGAGACCAAAATTTGGCATGACAGGGTTCTTAAGAAGGGAGAAAAATACTCAAGCACCTTTTCAGGCTAAAATTCATTCACATCTAGTTTCAGGGATAACACTGTGGCAAGGGATCTGATATCTTCAGTTTCAGCACTGGGAAAAGAGCTGACAGAGATGCGGAGAATCTGTGTAACCCTGTACACCAAAAATTAGATCAGCTCTAGCCTCTCCTCCACAGAGCTCATTATATGCCATGGAAGGGAATGATTGCTGAGCTGAAGATATGGAAGCTGAGGCTGGGGAAGGAAGGGTCTTGCCCAAGCCCCTTTTCTGTTCAGGCACTAGCCAACATGTCCTGACCCTGATATTGACCACACCAGGCTTCTGTTGTGGAGGAAAGGGAGAATGGGTGTCTCATTGCTGATGTGGTAGGCAAGAGAGGTGGAGTGATGGGGAAGGTTGACAGTATGTCTGTTAAATGACAAGTCTCTTGTCCCCCTGTGAAGGAGGCAGGACCCCATCTGCCACAACTCCTCTCAGTGCTGTGCCCCTATCCCTCCACTGCCCCAAAGCTGCCATCCAGCATCACCAGGTGAGAGGCAAAAGCTTCAATCAACAGAAGGAAAATTGAGAGTTAACCCCCTGCCCTCCCTGCAGCCCCCACCACCCATGTGGCAGGGTGATGAGAGAGACGGGATGAAGTACTGCACCACAGGCAAAGCTGAGAGCAGCGCTTTACCTCAGCCAGCTTTTGTGGGGACGGGGGGTTAATCTGCTTCCCAGGCCCTGTTGTCAGTAGCCACACGTCGTATTGCTCCATGCAGGCTTGGATATGGCTCGGAGTCCTATACAAACAGCTCACTGGTTACAGAGCTACTGCGCTGGGTGACCTCGTCTAATGTATTACTGGTTTATATTTGTGCTGATTGCTTCCAAAGGGGAAATGACATGAAGTGAATCAGTGTGACCTCATTAGCGTGGCTCACACTGGTAAATGGATGACCACCATTAGGAAGGCTCTGTTGTGGCAGTGCTTCCATCGTGTTACCTGTGGATAGTATCATCATCTTGCTATAACCTGCTGCAAAGATTTATGCACTATGCTAACTTGCATGATACAGCTGCTTTCTGTCTTATAAATATTGACTTCTGTGCCAAAAACAACAACTTGGTACAACATGAATTAATCTTCTGCTTGACTGATGCATCTTTACAGACCAGTTTGTCTTGAGAAAATAGAGCTCAAGAGAGTTCTATGATTTAGAAAAATACTTTATAAGTTGATTTAAAATATAGGCTGTGATAAGCAGAGGCATCATTAAAGTGACTTGGGGGCTATATTTTGCCTTCTAGATTTTCCTAACTGTGCCATCTGTTTGTCATCTTGACTTGAGTGAAATTTTAAAGAAATTGCCAGACTCTGGCTCCTGAATCTTTTCTGTATGTTGCAGTTTTTTGGATAATTTATCTATGCCACTATCCAAATGGTTTAAATTAATTTTTTTAATTAAAGTAAAATAAAATAATCTTTAGGCAATCTGACTTATCAGAACACTTGCAGATGCCCTCCATTGCAGAGGACCCCTTTTGTCCTCAGCAGTAGGATTACAATTCCAGGGGAGCAAGGCACATCTCCCAGCTGATGTTAGGCACTGGGATATTCAGTGTTAGACACTGTGAATTCTGCACTATTGCAGAATTCTGGAGTTGACAGCAAATAGCAACAAACAGAGCTAGGATGCTAAAAGATTCCAAGAGAGGACATCAGCTTATCCTAACTAAGATCCTTCTAGGAAGACCTGGGCAGTATAATGCCTAAACAAAGGTATTTTATAGTGCAAAGGAACCATTTAGGATATTAGATCTAAAGATGAACTTACAATATGTGGACAATTACCCTCTATTGAAGTTCAGGTGTTCTGGGCTCCATTTACAGGCACTTTTTGTAAGCCTGTCCATACTGACAGGCTCATTCACGACAATGAGGGAAAGTGAGTACTCCTTACTGTGATGGAATTTTTGACTTGATTATGCTTTTATGGATCATGTCAAAATTAGGAAGGTATTGTGGTTTAGGACAGTATTGACTCAGATATGTTACCACATATTATGGTCTTATACTCTATAGGGCATGTCTGATGGACCTGCAACTGAATTTTTGTTCAGATGGGGACTTCGGTGCTGGTTCTTTAAGGGTTTTGATGAAGCTCATTGCCATGCATCCCTGAATAAGCAGTTTGGTGGCAACAGTTCCACTCCCAGGATGAAATTCATGCCTCCAAAATGGAGGCAGTCACTGGGTTTTCTCACACTCCCCACGTGAGTAGGTGTTTGGTTTGCGCAGTGCCACAATTATGCCTTCAAAGCCTCTGTCTCATGATCTCCACACTGAAATTTGCCTCTAGGCCACTAAAATATGTGTTAAAACACTAATAACCATCATGGTGTGGAAGGATGGATAGAGAGCTCATCTGGCAGAGGTGGTCACTGACACGAGGTTTGAGAAATCCTAGACCACAACCCGTCAGAAGTCTGAGGTAATCTGAATGGCCCATGATAGTTATTACACACCAATGGTTATTTTTGCCAAAAGGATTAGGGTTATAGATCTCAGGAAAAAAAAAAAGCACAACAGAAAATGCTACGCATGCAAAATACCAACAAATTAATAATCTTTTGGAAAGCTTACTTTTTATGTGGTGAAATTAAGCATTTGGGTTTTTACATTTAATAAACCATAAGCTTTCATCTTTTACAGCTGATTCCCATGTTTGCTCAGTGTTTAAGAACTCAGGCAGGTAGATGTTTGCACTGGCTGAGCTGTTTGGCAGTCTCAAAAAGGGAATTTTAAAATTTTTCTGATATCCATTGGAGATGGGTATGCCCATGCATTTAAAATTATGGTTCTGAGTGTCTTCAAACGAGAGTTGTTTTTCTCTTCAGGGGAGACAGCTAGACAAAGTAAACCAACACTGGATTTTAAGCTTCATCCCTGTATGGGTCGTAGTAATGCAAATATTCTCATATGGGAAAAGAGTATTTATCTTGTGGTCAATTCTCTAAAAAAACAACTAAACTGATTAAAATCACTTTCAATCAATAGGAATTGTAATCGGTAGGAATTTTCATCAATAAGACTTTGAAAATGTTAAGTGAGAATTCAATTTCTGTTGTGATTATAAGCTCCACATCTATTTAATTACTTCAGGTGCAATGCTGTTATTAGGAAAAGGTTCATTCATAGTAGAACAGATGTAATTGAGGCATTTTTAGTGTATGGTTCCAAATTGTGGCAGTGATTAGTTTACAAAAAAAAAAAGGAAATTACATGGCTGGAATCCTTAAGTGGGTCACAGACAGATACATATCTTCTGTAACTGACAATAAACTGTGCATCTAATTATAAATATGCCAAAGTGCAGATGTGATCTTCAGTAAATACGTGTTCATAAATTAATGGATTCATATTAAGCAGATGAAAATATTTTGAACTCTAGGAATGATTAATGTATAGAAAGCAACATAAGGCTGTAGTTTAGATCTGCTAAATTCCAGGCTGTGGACTCCAACGTAGGAAACCTTATGATAGCTTAGTTTGAATTCCAAATTCAAACCTATAAAGCAAGGGGGATTTAGTTCTTTTTTCAACACCTTCCACAAATGGGATGCTGACCAACAGCACAGTAGTAATTGCTATTGTTTTTCATTTACAAACAAACCCAGACACTGACACTTGGGCACTAATCTGGATTGTGGTGTAGGGCTCATCAGCAAGAGCAGTGACTGAAGGCCCAGAACTGGCCAGGTTCAGGAGAATCTGCACCTCATCTACAAAAGCTTCCTGCTCTCTCAGTGTAGATGTCTGTGCTCCTGTGGGGTGGGTTGCCCTGCCACTTTATGTTATTTCACAAAATTATGATTCCATTACACACTGAGCTCAATAATCTCTTTGTTTCTGTGAAAGTGAAAGTTTTATGGAAAGGGTTTTTTTGCTTATCCAGCTTTAAACTTGAGATCTTGATCAAACAAGCAAATCACAGTCCATGATATATGGACAACGTTTTGGGTTTTCATGGCTCTCCTGAGGCATAGTCCACTAATAGTTCAATCCCTGGAAGTATTAGTAAATAGTTTTTGGTGTCCTGCCTGGTATTACTTCTTGTTCAGGCTCTGACATTGTATACACTCGTGATTCCATCCCAGGTGTATAAAGCTAAGCACAGGCATTACTCTGGATTTCTGGATCAGAGAAAAGCTATGAACAGCTATCCTGCTGCTTCAGTGACAGTTGAGTCCTCAGGTGGCAGCTGAAACCAGCCCTGTGCCAGCACAATTGAAAGAGAAAAAGACTTCAGATAGAAACTATCTGCACAGGGTGTGTTGAACCCCTCAAGTTACCTGAAAAGTCCCCTTGGACTATGAGTTATCCATGAGAGTGGATGAGGTAAGCATTCCTGAGTTGGAGGTTCAGCAGGGACAGGTCACACTTAGGAGAAGAAGGAGAGATCTTTCCTATTCCCATGTCTCCCTCCTCACTTTCTGTTGTATTAAGGTGAATGTGAATGAGACAGCTAGCAGAAAGCCAGCAAAACGTGAGTAGAAGACCTAGCCTTGAGCCCTATTCATGTTGCTTTGAAAAGTTGAAATTTGGTTTAACAGGAGGCCATGGCAGGGAGAAAGGTAGGAATGGCATTTCGCTGGGTGTCAGGGAAGTCAGTCTTGGTGTGATTGTTTTTTCCCCCACAATTTCAAATACTTGTAAATTCCCTCCAAGCTTCTTCAGGGTTGAAAACTTTGATGCTTGATCTCTGCCAACAAAAGACCTTCTTTTCGTGCTGAAATTTTGAGGAAAATTCTTTGATCTAACTTTCAGTCATAGAAGAGTGAGACAATGAATCTTCTTATATGCTACAACTTAAAAACAAGCAAGCAAGCAAGCAAGCAAGCAAGCAAGCAAGCAAAACAGAAGTACCCCAGAGAAAAGGATATCTAATTTTGATGTTTGAGTGTTCTTCTGTAAAGACACATGCACGTGCAATCCCACAAAATTCAGGAAATGCCATGCACAGAAGATTCCTGTGTAAAATCCTGAGTTTGTAAAACAATGTTGAGAAACAATGTCTAAGTGTGTATGGGAAAAGTATTCCTTTTAGAAACACAAAGGAAAACCCTCTAGTGTGACAACCTGGGAGTTGGAGAAGTGTTTCTATTCCATTTGGCTGGAATGCCACACTGGGACCAGACTGTTGCAGGGGATTTGGAAATGCCTTCAAACTCACCCATCTCAGCCTAGTGAAGACTTGTCCATCCCATGTAACTGATGGCCTTTCTGGAAAACACATCAAGCACTGAATAATTTTAATGACTGCACTCAAAATGATCCAAGCAATGCATTTGCTACTAGTATTTGTTACACAGACACAGGTGGATTTGGGCTTTGCACTGGTAATCACCTCTCTCTGATCCAGTAGTGAGAGTGGATGCCTGCTTAACTGGACTATGGGATGTGCAAGGATGCAGATGTGCTGTTAGCCACAGCACTCCCTTGTGTGTTGTTGCCTGTAGAAATTCAGTGAGCTTTAACCTTTTTCATCTGATGGGTCATTTAGACCTGGTAGAATATTTATACAGATACATAGATTCCATTTGAAATTCACGTACTTGTCCTTCATAAATCACCATGTTGATTTTGGTTATTTTAAGCTATGAACTGCTAAGCATGTTCTGTTGGCCTGATTTTGCATGATGACAAATAAAAGCCTGTAAAAGAGCTGATGCCATGAAGTAATACCAGCAGGAATATATAATGAAAGCAAAGTAATAGCGTTTACAAAATCAAGGCTTATCACGCTGTGTAAAGAAAGGCTTTTATTTCAGCTGTATTCAAATCTGGGCTGTTCTCACTGGTTTTGTCTTAATAAAGAAAACACATCTCATACTGGCAAATAGAGCAATCCCTATTGAGAATAAAATGCCCGTTGCCGTCATAATGGATCTCCATTGACACATTTAACAGCTGGAATGTATACACTTCAGACACTATAACTTACACTAATTAATCTTTATTACACTGTTAGTGCCTTGTAAAAAAAAAAAAACACAACAAAACCAGCAAGTGGAACCTCTGCAAGAATGTGTCATTGACATTAAAGGATAAGCCTGACGTCAGTAAAGTTAAACTTTATTTTGAAACAGAGATGTTCTAAGAACCTTATGCAGTGAGTGGATGAACCCAGCCAAATGAAACGCCATCCCCCATCACCGTAGAGTACAAACACAGCATATTCTTATCTTATGATGAGTTACGGGTTTCTGTGTTTAGAATTCAGAGGATTACTAAAGAGATTATCTGATCTGTCAATCAAACTGATATCTTGATGACTTAGAATACTGCAACAGATTTAGCAAAGTGTCTTTGCTCTAATGCTCATTCCGGGTGTCATGGTTAACTAACATCTTAATTACACACAATGAATAATTTCTCCAATGGCTTATTACAGTAACGTAAATCTCAGTAGCGATATATAAGCATCGTACGTAGCTGTGAGTCACTTAGAACTTCAGGGTCCCACTGAAGGACTGCTATAATAAAGAATTCAGTAATCCTTACCCATATTGAGTTGAATGAATTTGATTGCAGCATGCTTTGGAAACTCAGCACCCTTCAGCCAGTCCAGGTGACTCAGATGACCATATAGAAAGTCCAGGTGCAGCAAACACAAGTTTCATCATGGCAAAATACCTGGCCTCAGAAACTAAATAACTGAAGTCGAAATAATCCGCTCATATCCACTGCTATTGCTGTACTAATGAACATGGTGAAGAGCAGAAGCCACAGCACAGTCAGCTGAAAACAATTTTTCCCATTAAGTAGTAACCTGCATCCAGGTATCTAGTAGGATCTGGAGGCTTTCTAATGCCCTGTTGGCCTCAAGGCCAACAGACTAATGCATTGGCAAAGTCACTTGTTCACCTGTTTTTACCTCACCCTCTCTGCTTTCCTAGATCAACTTTTTTGCTCTCATCACTCCATCTGTCTGTTAACTCAAACGAGAGGAGGGACATTTTAGTGAGGAAAAGATGGTTTGCTACGTAGTGATAGACACACAGCTGCATGCTACCTGATGGTGTGGAATAAATGGCATTTTGCACACACAGCTGTGTAAGATTGTTTGGAGAAAAATGCTGGGAAGCAGGAAGATAACAATGCCATGCACCAGAGAAGGGATGTACAGATACTCCCCAAAATCCAATAGAAAACCCCCTGATAAATGGGAACAGTTTCAACACAGCACTTCTTAATTCACCTGCCTTAGATTTGTCGGGCACGTTATCTGTGCTGTTTAGGCAGCCCTGGATATACCTGCTGAATGATCTAACATGATTTAAACATGAAAGCTTATCCTGGCTGCAGTTGACAGGTCTGACTGATCTTCATCACAGCCTAATATGGAATTGCAGCAGAATAGTGACAGTGGGCTACCACTGCCCTCTCTGCAAAGGAAGGGAATGTCACTAACGTTGGTAAATCCCTTAAAAGAGGTCATTGCTGAAGGAAGTTGATTTCACTGAAGATTCTTCTAGAATACAGCTACGTATATAAGCTTTTGTCATT
Source organism: Oxyruncus cristatus (assembly GCA_013399855.1). Lineage (NCBI taxonomy): Eukaryota > Metazoa > Chordata > Aves > Passeriformes > Cotingidae > Oxyruncus > Oxyruncus cristatus. Next base: position 406,323 of record VXAY01000707.1, on the reverse strand, counting down.
ACAGAAGGCCAGGGATGGTTTTCAAAGAGATGCTCTAAAATGGCTGAGTGCTCATTCTCACAATGATGCAAACTCATCTGTGCTGTGCAGTGCACCCTCATCTAAAATGTAGATTCCTAAAAATCAATGCAATTAATTCACTGTCTGGGTAGTGAAAACAAACACAATAGTTATGGTGGCTAATATATATATAACACATTCCTCTGGTCTGTATTGGACATGTTTTCTGTGACTAGCTGAACACAGACAATACAAAAAAGACCAGATTCTCAAGTGATGGAATCTGATACAGTGTCCCAAACTCATAGCTAGGCTACCTGATGGGAGATAAAACATTTCTTTCAAAAATGTCCAGAAAAAGAGCTCAAGGGATGAACAAATTTGAATTCCTGTAAATGCATTTTCTTTATCTGGTTCTATTTATAGCCATTTTCCATGGAAGTTCTTGTGTTCCTTTTTCTAGATACAACTGTCCACATGAAGTACATTTGGGTATTTGCTTCACATGCTTATATCCTCAAGAAATGGAAATCATCTGAAATGATCAGCTACAACATAGCTGCATGGCCTAACATGAGAATAGTCGTAGCCAGGCAATTGAAAAGTTGCTAACTGATTAGCTGACTAAGATTTAGAAGGAAATATGGCCAAATGAGCCAAATTATCCATACTTGGCATTAAATTAAAGTTTTGGTTCATCGTTATAGACTAGCTTAATGTTTGTTTAAGTGAACTTTAGCCAGCTGTGCCTGGTATGTGTAACAGGTCCTCTGTAACTAAGATAGAAAGCAATGATCTGCAAATTCTAACTGTGCCCTGTAGCAGTTATGACTTAAATGGGAGGAACAGACAAGAGAATTACAAAGTTTATTTTACTTCATTGATGTGCCCCTGGCATAGGACAATGACTGGTGAACTCTGCATGATCCTTATGGTGGGGTGGGCCACCTTGCTTCACCATTTGCATATCAAGATGGATCTTTTGCTGCCATAGGGTCATTGATTTTCACATAGCAAAAGACACTCCTAAACTAGAGAGGAAAAAAATCCCCCATGTTTCTTACTTTGGGCTCAATAACATCAAATGAGCAAATTGACCTTGTATAGACATTACCCAAAATGATGCACATGCCGTGTTGTTCCCAGTTCAAAGAAACAGCACACTGCTTTAAAAATAAAATGGTAGAAATTGGTAATTTAACGGCATGTAGCAAGCAGTTTTCAGCTTTGCCTGCTGTGAATCAAGTCCATGCCTTTCTTTCTTAATCAGAATTTTATTTAAATAAGTTTTCATTGTACCACAAGAAACAAGATTGTCAACTCATTCTCTTACAGTGAGCTGTGTTGTTTGTAGGGCCAGCTCAAAGGTTTCAGCAGTGTTGGCAGGATTGAATTTTACAGTCCCAAGGTTGAAGGACTGGGCTCATCCTGCTGCTGGATGGGGAAGGACAAAAGAAGGGCTGGAATGGAGGTGATTCCTGGAGAGCCAGGCTTGCTACTCTCATGCCACTGGAGTGGGACATCTGCCATATTGCCTTACTCGACTTTTCAGGGTTCTGCTGGTAGATAATGTAAAAGCTATCTTGTCCATTTCTAGCAGTCATCTGCTTGAGGTAACTGCTGACTTTGCCAGCGGCAGTGCCAGCTGTGGTTATTAGCTTGTCGTGTTGAATACAATGTGGAAGGCAGAGCAAATAGTGGTGCCACTCTGAGCCACAGTGGGAGAGAGGTTTCAATTTGCAACGTGCCTGTAAAACTGCCACTCCCCCAGTGAAAAGCTGGCTGTTCTTGTTTACTTTATGTAGGTATGATTTCCACCTCCCACAGCACTGCTGTGAAATGTGTGTCTTGCCTTTGAATTCAAAGATCAGGATAAATTCTCCCTTTCACTAGTTTGACTCAGGTTGGGCAGGGTGAAAGGGAGAGAAACAGCCTTAGTTTGATCCTGGATGTAATTTAGATTTACTGAGAAATTTTAAGCCCTGGGTCAGTCCTACCTTCTCCTTAACAATCAGCATTCCTACTGCATCAATGCCAGCCCTTCCTCCTTCATCTCTTCTTGCCTGTAGGACTCTCCCTTCCTGGGGGGAACTCTTGCTTGCCCAGTGGTCACCATAAATGCTGTGGCCTGAAGGACACAAAGAACTGGGATTCAGGAAGTTATCTAATTTACCCGAACTGAAGGAACATGGGATCATGTAATCTTTTATTGGTTCTAAGTCTTGCTGTTTTCAGGCATCAGGAGCAAAAACCTGTCCTGGTTCTAGACTGGTTGAAGAGGCTTTGTTAGGATAGGATCACTCTGGTTTAACAAACAAGATGGCCTAATCTTAAATCTAAATAAAAAATTCCTAACTGAGACGCAGAAACTGCAGTAACTTTGGGGCCCGGCGTACCTGTGTTACCAGGGAGGAGCAACATGACTTCCTTGGGGCCAACACAGCCTGCATACACTGGTGCTTCTGGGGCACCAGCTGTGGGAGATGTTTTGAGTGCTCCAGGTCAATCTCTGGGCTCCAACTATCCCATCAGCCCTGCCTGGGGTGATTAGGGCAAGAAAGACTGGTCTTGCACATGGATCCTTCTTATCTCTGATATCACTTGCAACCAGCACAGGCAAGATGTAGGCTGCCTACCTTTTGTCCAGTGAGTGTTGTGTCTCGGAAGCGAACTGGGGGTCTGAACATTTTTGGGATCAACCTCTCTGGGATTGCTGCTACTCTGGGGAGAGTCAGCTGGGAAATGCTGGTCCTTCCTCCACGAATGCTTCTCCAGCTCATAAGGTATCCTGTGATGAATATTTGAAACACTTAGCTACAGCCTTAAATACTTGGGTTAAAGCAGCAATTGTAGCTAATCACTGAAGGGAATAATGAGACACTTCTAAATATCAGATGACCTTACCACAGTAATACCTGTCTTGTCACGTTTTATTGTCTAGTGACATGATGAAGGTTTGGAAGATAATTGAATAGCAGGCATTCATGAGTGAAGCCGTGATTAAAGGAGCAAATAGCCTAACAAGCATGGTCAGGTACTGCATGTGTTTCAGCTGTTCATTTTGCTGAAGGCCAACAATTTATGCTACACCCAGTGGCTACTGACTCTCTTCAGTCCAGGTACATGCAATAAAACTGGAATGTTAATTGAGGCAGAATGCAAGACTTTAAAGGGACAGCGCTCTTGCAGGTACTGGCGATACCTTATTCCCAGATGTTTCACTGTTGAATTTTAGTTTAAACCATGGTCATTGAAATGCTTGTGGGAAGGAATTAATAAAAGAGGCAAAATGTTTTGGCACATATCGGACATCCTCATTTCAAAGTGAAATTCAGGGCTCATTTTTTCCTGCAGGCAAGATGACATATCAAACATTTTAAAGTAATGCCTGAGATGTACTCTGCTAATAAATGTAGAAAAATATCAGTGTTGTGTAATTATTGACAGGTCTGACATAAAATTCAGTTTCTCCAACACCATTCCATCTAAACAGAGTTACTGGTTTATTAGACTCTCAAGGTCTGTGATTGCCGGTATATCACTCACTAAACAGTTTCCCAGCTATGCAGTTAGGGGGAAAAGGCCAATTGAATGCTCAAAAGTACAAGCTTGTCACTACTTTTTCTACAGCAAGTAGCTGTCTTGCTACTTGTGGGATTATTGACTCACTGTGTAAATAGTCATAACCTGTTCCAGCTTTACAACTGTAGCAGGGGTTCTTGAAACTCTTCAAGAGATAGTTTAAATGTTAGCTGTCCAGGCTCAGTTTCATAAAGGTATTTAAGGTTTAATGCTTCAGTGACTAAACTTCCACTAAGGCCAGAGGGAAGTCATGTATCCCTATAGGACTTAGGTTTTAAGATATCATTGTGAATTTGACCTCTAGCAGCCATAAAGCCTCTTGCTGAGTGGCATAAAATGTTTCCTGCTCTCCAGAGATTAAGTATATTGGTTAGCTAATCCCCACCTGTCATCTAAACAAAAAAAAAAAGTAACTGAGATCAGTAGCTGGAAAGCAAATGTCTCTCCAGTCCTACACTGACTTGCTGGACCATCAAACGAAGCTATGCTTGGAGGTTTGCCACATCTCCTGTTTTCTCATGAACGGGACACTGACAGTAGTTGAGATCCTCATATTGCCTAGGCTCTCCTGACATGAGAACTGTGCAGTGATTACTGATGAAGGGTGTTGGTTACATCTGTTTCAGGGCCGCTCCACTCTCTCTGCTAACAAGCTGAACTGCCTCAGGCCAGTTCCCTGCTGTTTGTATACTCCTACCTTTTCTCACACTTACTCATGAGGCAATGCACTGGTGTTTGTTCTGTGTGGAGCTTGGCTGCCAAGCATGTACTTATCAGCTCATGTCCCAGCTGGATCAGCTGGACAGCAGGCTAGAAGGGAGAGATATGGTTGTGGTGCATTTTGAATACCACTGAGTGCACAAAGGCTTAGGAGGTTCTAGCTTTGCAGCTCTGGATCATATATCCTGTAAAAGTATAATGATTCCTTCTTGAGGAGTTTTCCACGCATTCCCTCTTTGAAGAACTGGACATATTCTATCCTGTGGAAAGGCTATATCATGTTTTGATACTTTTTGCCTACATTTTTAGACTGTCTTGAACATGATAGGTTTATATTTTCTCTCAGATGCCACTGATTTCTTATACATATCCCCATTTTAAAATTCAAATCAATAAAGAGGGATCAAAAGTATCCACCCCAAATCCCCTCGAATGAGGCCATGGACCAAAAATAGAACAATAAAGTGAATGCCATTTAGAAAAAATGAGAGCAGAAATAATATGTGAAAATACGGAGAAAAAGTAATTTATGGAAGATAGTCATAAGGATCTTGACTTATTCTTAAGTGATCTACTTTATCTTTTTAATTTTTCTTTTTTTTTAATTTCAGGGAGAAGAAAGATCCATCTTGTGGCACAGTGCAAAGGAGCGGTGAGCCTGGGGAGGACGACACTGAGCTGCTGGGATCTTTACTTCTCATAAATGGCTAATTTTGGGTCTCCAGCAAGGTTTTGTTGTTGTGTCAGCTCCTGTCTGCCTCCTCTTGTGTTGGATAGAACCTCCTGCAATGAGGGGGAAGCATGTTAGTCAAGGAGGTACTCACGTGCCTCATGTGGTGTCGGCTTCCCAGAGTACATTGTCCTTGTGGGCCGTTTGTCACCTAGCCTTACATTTGGGATGAAAGAAATGAGCCTTTCAAGTGAACTTTCCCATCTTTTCAACTCTCACTTTATTCCCAACCATTGCAGTCAGGCAATATTGAGTCCTAGAGTCCAGCATGTAGTCTGCAGCAATTTCTGGTTTGATGGCAGGGCAAGGGTATCTCAGGTGGGGCTTAATTTCTGGAACTCACTAGGTCCCAGCTTATTTTATCCTTGTTTTCTTCTGCCTGGGATTAGAGTGCCTCTGCTGTCAAAATTACTAATAGACCCCTGAGGCAGAAAATGTTTCTTCTGTAATGATACGTACTGTGCTACTTCACATCTGCAGCGCTGCAGGGCCACTCTTTTGGCTACCTCTCACTTTGCTGGGGAGTGAGATGGAAAAATGACTGTCTTTCCTGGTACACCTTTAACATACTTTAGTTCAGTTTACATTAAATACCCAGGAGTGAGGACAGAATGACAGCTACTGTACTGTGTGAGCTGCCCAAAGGTAGATTCTGTTAATACAGAAGTTAGACAGTGTGACAGATAGATGGGAGATAAGCAAAAGGCTATTATCCCAAGGTAAAGTTATTTCAACATACTGCCAATAACCCCTACTTATAATTTGGATGAGAGGTGGGAGAGGCATGACTTCAGCTGAGATCCTTTGACTGCCATCTGCACCTTTCAGTGAGGCTCTGACACTTTATCAAAGAGAGGGGGAAAAAAGAAAGATCAGTCTTTATATTCTGGGCAGATGTCCAATAAGAAACTCCAGCAGAAGATTAAAGTATTTAACATGAAAGAGAGATCTAGTGCAATGTGTAATATCCAGCAGTTCTAAAAATAAGCGTGTTTGTCAAGTCTGCAACAATCAGGCTGATTGCTAGCATTGACAGCATGACATACAGCTTGCAATCTGGCACAGGGGAAAAAATGTTATTCAAATATCTTCACCAGACAAGATGGCCTTTGCATTTACAGGAGAGGGACTGCATAACAGCCCCGGCCCAGCACGCCTAGTGTCTTTCCCCAGCTGTGACACCCCATTCTTCAGGAGCTGAGGAGGAACTGGAAAGACAGCTTCTGAGGAGGATTCAACAAATACTGCTGCCTGATCTTGCAAGTCTGAACTGACCCTTCTAATGGTCATAAGAGAGGGAGACCCTGGCACATCTGCTGAAGTGTCATGTGTTGGTGACTGAGTTGTTCAGACTGCCATCAGGAGAAGAGGAAAGATGAGCTGAGAGAGGTAATGACTTTTCAGCAACCAGCTGCTGAGCAGGGGGTAGAACCATTCTCCACCCCAAAACACAGAACAGATAACTGATCAGAGAAAGGGCTGTATACAGCAAATGAGTGCTTGTGTGCTGATTGATTTCACAGTGTACTTCCTTTTGGATGCCAAGTCCTCCCCTGGGAGCAGGAAAGGAGTACTACACCAGATCCAGTAGTGGGGGTGGATTTTGAGAGAGGAATAAAACTGGGTGGAAAAGACATGTAACTTGACCATAGCTATAAAGGGAGCTAGAGTTCAGAGCAGAATTCACATATGGAATTGCTATCTTCCCACTTCTAAGCATGCTGAAGGAGCACTAAATATAAGTTCAGGATATGGACAAACAACCAGTCTGTGCTCAGAAAGCTTCCTGCTGTTTATGGCCAGAAATCTGAACAGTGGCACTCAGAGGAATCCAATTTGCTTCCTGGGAAGGAGCTGCTGTCTTTCGGGGGCAAGTGATATCACCGTAGCAGTACTCTTCTCCTGAGTTGACACAGTGTTTCTCTGAGGGAGGCATCAATGCACGGGGACTGAGCTCCAGTCAGACCTGGACTGGGGCCATGCACAAACTATATGCCCTAATAAAGAAGTCCCCAGACAGTAAGCATCTGTTCTTTCTAAGAACTACGATTGACCTGGTTTTCTCTTGAAAGGAAAAAGGTTTTAAAAGTTCACTTCAGTTTTCAACTCTTCCTAACTGTGGGGGTGAAATACTGCTTTCTCTGAGTCTGAGACCTGCAATGAAGTCTCTGGATACGAAACACCACATCCCTTGTCTTTCCTAGCTAGCCCTACTCATTTCTCCAAGAGCTCCACATTTGCAAATCACTCCTTTCATTTACAAGTGTTCTTCTGATCCCCTTTGATCCATAGGATTTCTTTTACTTACTTTTTCTTTCCAGAAAGCCAAACACTAAAATCTAAATGTGAACATAATGTTAACCTTGCTAAACCCTGTTACAGGCCAAAAGAACAGCCACATACATAGCTAGTGTTTTTCACCACCTCATTAAAATCCAGGACAGCTGAATGTAGATGCTCACATGGCCAGAATTGCAGGCATTTGCAAACCTTCACATTAATAAAATTCCATAGTAGTTTACTGAAACATTGCAACCCCACCCACTCCCGAAGACACCTCTGGGGTTTGTGAGCCTGAAGAAAGAAAGCATCAGGCAACAGAACTATTTCTGATTCTGGCAGGCGTCCTCTGTTCACAGATGAAGTCTTTGATTCCTGTAGCTTTTTTTCTTCTTTTAAATGCAGAACTTATGACTTCATACTTTCTTCCTGGGGTTAAGTAGTTCTGGTTCATACCCTTTACTGCACATCACCTTCTAGAGTAAATAACTTCTCATGCTCTGTTTCTGTCAAAATAAAATAACAGCTCCCGACTCACGTCATCTAGGGCAGGTCCATAAAAACATGGAAATTAACTATTTTTGGAAAAATACAAATATTTTAGGGAAATACAGCCACATATAGCTGGCTTAGTGCCTCACAGTATATCCCCAGGGCTGGACTGGATGGGGAACACCCAGTTTCTCTTACTAGAGGTCAAACAGGAGCTCATGGTTCTTAACTCTTCCCATGCCAGTCCACAAGGCTGTTGCCCGTGTTATAGAGAACGTACTGCATGTCTTAGGGATCTGCAGGGAATTGTTCTATCCTTGCTGTAGAGAGAGATACTGGATACACTGGGTCCATTAAACAGTTTGAAATGGTTCAGAAAGTTTAAGTAATGAGAAATGACCTTGTGGCAGTGCTTTGAGTGAGGACTTGGAAAGTGTCCCCATATACAAACATGTCCAAAATGTCTCTGTTTTCTGGGAAAGCCTTGTCCAATCTATCTTTGTAAGGTAACCAATTAGTTAAATACTATAATTTATGTGCTTATTCACCCATAAGTGTGAATTGCATTTCCTTGCCCCCTTGACCCTAAAAAGATATGTCTGGGTTTAATGACTCTAATTCAGCTGGTATTTTACCCACAGACACTGTTGGCGATGTCAGCATTTCTAGCATGACAAGGGAATTACCCCGGGAAAGGAAACCCAAACTCATTCATAGGAACACATCCAATACTAGTCTAGCCATGCTCCAGCAACCCACTTCTGAGCATCCAATAACTTGAGTACTGTTGATTGAATCTACCATCAGCAATGTGTTTTTCGAGATCCCAGCTGTTACCTTGGGCTCACCAGGAGGATTGGCATGCAAAGCTTTCAGGAGGGAAAGAAAGATCCTATTCTCTGCCAGTTTCAACACTGCTGCGTGATGTGTAGGAGGCAGCAAAGCACATCCAGAAAACAGCTAAGCTGGAAGAACAGCCAAATCTTTTGTGAGCGAGGTTCCTACTTTCAGCTGAGCAAAGGCACTAATGTTTCCTGAATGCATTATTTCTGACATTTAAAAATGCCTGGCTTTAAAAAAGTTCAGTAAAACTTGGCTCTATTACAGTTGATATGAACTTTGTCATTGATTTCAGCAGAGCGAGAATTTTACCTTGGACATACAGACCTACAAATCATCTATAAAAATCTAACTATTTAAGCTTAGTCCAAAACATTTTTGTATTCACATTTTATGATGGAACACCACACTGCCAGTTTGAGTCAGATGCTGAAAGCTCTTTTATATTTAAAGCATGATACTTGGGAATAGGATGACAGCCTGTACCATTTCACTCTTTAGTAGCACATAATAGAGCAAGTGCCACCTGTTACAAAAGCTGTCAGCACTCTCTCTGGTGGAAGGGTGATTGAACAATGAAAAACACTCGTCTGATACAGTCAGGATTTATGATTATATGCTGCTGAGTACATTTTGGGTTTTAACTGTAAGAAAACATACAAACATGAATGTGTCTGTCTACATCACTGACCTTTGCCCCTGAGCTGGTAAATTTCTGTATTATTTCTTTTGCCTGTTACATATTATACCTGCAAATATTTTATTCCATATCTCCTAACAAAGCTTCTTCCTCCGTAAAATTTCTTTTGATCACCAATTTCATACACCCTATTAGTGAGTTACCCCAAACCTGCATGAAACAAAATCTGCCCAGACTCACCAGGATGAAGTTAGACTTTTTTCCCCCCAGTTGTTCCTCTTCTCCACTGTTGTTAGGAGAATCAGTTTCCAGCCAGGCTGTGTGGGCAGGAAACCTGGTAGGTAATGGAGGCCATTCCTTTTTGCAGAAGTGTCTAGGAGGATCTCCCTCTGTTTAAATAGGCCTTCTTGCCATCACAAGTAGGATGCATATGGTTGGCTTCCATTTTTCCACACTGCCTTAGCTAAAAAGAGAATATTTTTTTTCTCTCTCACTTATAAATAAATTTTGTAAGTTCCCTGAAGACTTTGGGTGAATTGTGCCAGACAAACCTTGTTTGTTAGGATACTTAGCACAATTACCATATAACACCTGTTTTGTTATGACAACATTTCCCATGTGCACAATAAATTCACTGTAGACACCCAGAGCCTAAGGACTTCACTTTTTGCTTAAGGTTTGTTTCTGTTTGCTTAGATAAGAACTAAAGGCAAACCAAAGTAGAAATCCCTGCATTTGATCAGATTCTAGCAACTAGCTCAGAGAGTTGCATGGCAAACCAAGGAGGAGACTGCAGAGGTGCATTTCTACCCTTTCATTGTCATGCTTGGAGAAATGAGGATGGCTTAAATGCACATGACAGAAGAAACTACTGCTCAAGAACTTTGAGCTCTTACGGTTACCTAGGACCACCCTGATGTCCTTAGCTGTCATTATGATTGCAGGAATTGAGCCAGTAAGGTACTTCTTGAAGGCTCAAGATTTGAAACTCCAGGGTTTGTGAAGAGCCTGGAGGAAGGGTAGAGTTGTTTATGTGCTGGAATGCTCCAGATTCCCCTTTGCAGACCTGTCCCCCTTAGTAGGCTGCACTGTCATGACTCTGTGCTCCTGATTACAGCTGGGCTGCAGCTGCTTCCATCTCTAACCCTGCCACAGCCTTCTTCAGCTCAGCACTGATGCATGAAATCCAGCTTCCTCAGGGGAAGAGTGGAGGGTAGAGAAGGTGTACACATGTGGGCCTGTTGCAACCTTTACACCTACAAACAGGCCAGGACACCTCGGGCATGTGGGTGCAATTTGTGGTTCCTGTCTTGGGGGATTTCTACTGAAGGTGTGGAAGACACAACAAGGCAATTTCCTCTCACAGCTCAACCCACTGCACTTCACGATGCTGCCGTATATGTGTGGGACTCAGCCTGTGCTTAGTGAGTTAAGGGAGCATCTCTGTTGTATAACATCCCGTTGGTACCATGGATACATGTAGAATCACAGAATCATGGGAAAGCTGAGGCTGAAAGGGACCACAGGTAGGCTCCAGTCCAATCTCCTGCTTGGAGAAATGTCAGCAGCTTTATCCACCTGGGTCTTGAAAAGTCTGCCAGGCGGCGACAGCACAACTTCTGTGAACAGTGACTTCCAGTATTTACTTCTCCATATTGTAAAGAGGATTTTTTTCTGATATCCATGCTGAACCTCTTGTTTCATTTCATAACCATTGCTCCTTGTACTGCTGCCACACACCTCAGTGAAGAACGTGCCTCCATTTTCTCAACAACTTCCCTGTAGGTACAGAGGGGCTGAGGGACTGCGCTTATGTCCTCCCAAAGGCTGAAGAAGCTCAGTTCTGACTGCACAAGTGTTTCAGCCCTGATCTTTTCAGTGGTCCTCTGCTGAGCTCATGCTACTTTATTGATAGTCCAGCATAAAACTTCATGTGTCTGAGATGAGGACAGAAAAACATCAGCTACAATAACTCCACCTGCACTTGGTTTTGTTTTGTGCCTAATCATGGGCTCAGAGAGATTTTGCCTCACTTTCAGCTTTGTGAAAATGTCACAAAGAAAAATTTATTGCTTAAAGCAGATTGTATTTGTTGCCATCTTTTGGATTTTTAATACTAGATTTTATACAGAGTTAGGAAGTACATACATGTAGTTTCAAAGTACATAAACCAAGTAGAATACTGCTATTTTGTAACATTTTCTTTTATATTAGTAGGACTTGCAACATACAAAACCTACTTTTATTTTATTTTTTTTTTTAAATTCAGAACTAGAATGCACCAAAGTTATTTTCAAGACTTATTTTCCAGAAAATTTGTTGAATCACCATGGAAAACTCTATCAAAATGTCAGATTTCAGCGCACAGTTATTTTTCCATTATGAAAAAATGCTTGCATTGAAAGATGAGTCAGTCAAAAAGTTTATGAAGCTGAAGCAGTTGTTATATTAATGTTGAATTTTCTAAGGGGTTGATTCTTTTTTGATAGAAACTGGCATGCCAACATGCCACCAACTGCAGCTGATAATCTCATTCTGAATGCAACCTCCTGACTAAAAAACTTATAAACCCATTGAAAAAACAATTAGTAAAAAATCATGGTGAAAAGGCCATCAAGAATAATTCCATAAAAAAGATGTAGGTTCATAGGGTGTCCTTATATCCCCTTTCTGGGTACTAAGGGGTTTTACTGAACAAAAATATGCTTGTCCTGTTCAGATAATATTCTCCAATAATTAAGTGCCAGACAAGACTGGAGTGAGCTATGTGGGTCCTTCATCTGGCAGAGTTCTGACACTGATTTTATTTTACTTCTTCAAAACTAACAACGTGCTAGCTATGATAAGTTACACAGTTCTCCTTTATAGAGACTACCTCACTTCTCTGATTTCCAAATGAAGACATGCTTAACTTTATCTACATGTATCTTGTGAAATATAAAATGTGCTGTGCTTAATTTCTGTAAAAATATCCATTCAAGACACCCCAACCAACAACAGTCATTGAAAAAAATGCATTTAAAATGTCTATGCTCTGACTTGCTTTTGCACAAGAATTCACATGCCACAGATGCACATTTTGTTTCCAACTACAAACTTCAGACTTTTTTTTCTCCCTGCGAGGCATACTGAACTACCACTGCTGAGTGGTGCAGAGTATTTAGCAGGCACAGTTAGCAAAGAACCCCCTGGAAATCCAATCAGTATGTCAAGACTGATGTTATTGATGTATATGGGGAGACTTCTCATTCCAACCCCTGCTGCTCCTTTAGAAACCCAGAGGATTGTTAACACGGTTAGAGAGAGTTCATGAACTCTGCTCTGTATGAATGCAAAGTATCTGGAACATTGATATGGAAGTGGAGACTCTCTTGCCTTTGTTTCTATTCATGTCCCTTTACATAATATTTTAATGATTAAGAACCAGATTTAGCCCCCTGATATCCCCACTGGTTCCTCTGAAGTCACTTGATGGTTACCAAACACAGAATTTAATCCCCAATTTTGTAAAAATGAAGTCATAAAATTCCCAGGTTTTGCAACTTCATAGAACTTTCAAATAAAACCTTTCCCTTTGGCTACTGCCATCTATTGTTGATTCTAATAGAAAAAAAAGAGAGAAAATGAAGCTTAGAAGACACAGCACAGCCCTGTGCACGAGACTTTTGTGCTGGAGGCATAAATATGGGGTAAGTTCTTTCCAAGGCATTTTTAACAGCATTACACACACTCCACCAGGCAGGAGAAAGGCCTGATCCCTTCTAGCATCCTCAGAGTATAGTGTCTACCACTGAGATGATCGTGAGGCATATAATATGAAGCAGGGAACTACAGCAGTTGTTCCTTAATTTACACACCTAAGACTCACTCAAGAAAACTTCAGTGATTTAGCTGGACTAGATCCAGATCCTTCCTGGATGCCAGTCTGCCACCAGCTGCCTCTGCTGCCTTCCCTCCCTCTCTGGAGATTCAGAAGAACTTGTTAGACTGGGTCCCATCCTTCACCTGTGAAGTGCTCTCACATCATGAGCTGGCACCAAGTACTGCCTAAGAGCTTCTGGAAGGGTGGAAGTTCTATCCTATAATCTCATAGACACTTCTTGAACTGCCTGTTTGCAAGCATTGCTGAGATGCCTTCACTTTTTTTTTAATTAATATAGCTTTCTCTTTTTGACATCTTGGACTCTTATAGTCATTGGGCCAAATTCTAAGAAGTATAAAATTGATTTAGCTTGCATACAAAAGGTCATCTTACACTGTGCTCTTAATTTCAATTTCTCTGTACTTCAGAGTTATAGGATGAGCTATGAAATGTACAATAACTACTAGATAATTTTAAACACCTTTTAGTTATAACTCATACAGTGTTTACAGCTAGCACACAATTAAGAAAAGTGGTTGATACCCCTCTAGGCTGGTAGATCACTTTGGGAGAATAAATAGATGCTGCAGCAGCAGCCTAGTTTTTACCAGGAGTTTGTTCAGAGTAATAGCTGGGAAAGTCAGTTTTCACAGCTATCATACTGATTAACTTCTGAAAGATGATGAGATGGAGCTCAGACATGTAGAAAAGAGGCATTCTTGACTGTCCTCTCTACCATACCTTCTCATTTTGCTGGCTTGCTTCATGTGTTTAGGTATGGGGAGTTTAAATAAAAGGTTTTAACCTGGCACTGTAATGAAATACAGTAATTTTAGATGTGATGGTTGATTAACATGTTAGCTGATGTAATGTGATACCCCATTTTTTCTGTAGTAAAGAAAATAAATAAGAGATTTATTGACAGTGGCTTGTGGACACAGTGATTTGTTCAAACCAAATGCTAGAACAACAAGAAACCTACTGCCACTGCCACCACCGAAGCCACAAGCAAACAGCTCATATCTTGGAACTGAAGTCTCACTAAACATACTGCCTCTCTGCATACACAGAGTGTGTGGTCAGAAGAATGCCAGGCAGCATTGCCATTTCTGGTTAGCTTTGCCTAATGATAGGCCACAAAACTTCTGTGTTTTTATTCTTTTTTCAGGAGGCATTTATCCAGCAATACACTCCCTTGAAGCGTAAACTTACCTGTCTTCAACAGAAATAAACCACATTTCAACCAGCCACATTTTGCCAATAAACATAAAATTTCTTTGCTTACACTGTCAGTGATCCTGTCATTTTTTTCAGAGTGTTGTATGATATTGTGCTTCTGGGTCCTGCAATAACAAGTGAAGTCAGGAATTCCCTTCTCAGAGTGAAGCCTTCATTGCTGATGGCTGTATTGACATGGAGATGATGGCTGAGAATAATATGTATTGAAGGCACAGCAGTCTGCTGAGATTGGTGATACTCACTCCTGAAATGCTAAGTATAATCTTAAATTTTGCAGTATTTTGACATGCTTTATTGGGAGGTATCATAATTTCAATAGTTCAGGTCTGAATCTAGCTTTGTTTTATGTATCTTTTAGACATTAGAGCATGTGGCAGACTCCTCAATTTCTTCCTTGAATCCAGGTCTTTTTACTTGGCAAAATAAGTGGAAAAGACATCACAGTCAGATTTGACTGCAGACTGTGTGGGATTTTTGTTCCTGGTATGCAAGTCTGCAGCACAGTCCAAGCTCAGCTCTCCCATTATCTAAAAGGCTTTATTGGTCTCCAAGCAGGAAGAACCTATTGCTTCTGGCTACCCAGGTCCCATGGTACGCAGATAAGAAGGACAGATAAGATACCATAAGAAGGATGTAGATTCATTAAGGATGCGGTTTCATGGTGTGTCTGCCAGCAGGAACATGACATAGAAACCCCAAATGTGCAAAGGCTGCGAGTGCAGAGAGACACTGAAAAGCAGCTTTGGCTTCTGTTCTTTCTTTGTCCTGAGGTGAAAGGACCACTCAGATCAGTGGCTTATGATTGATCATTTTTGCTATTCATTATCATTAAGAATGCGAGATCTTGATCTTCACTTACATACTGTACTGTTCCTGGCTGAATTGCAATTTTGGGGATAGGATGCAAAGGAATAGGCCTTTCACATGAAACTGTTGGTTCCTGTGTATTCTCTTCCCATTTGAGGGAGCAAATCTTGCATTTGCTCATGAAAGTGGAATATAAATGACCATTTCTGTTGCTGATGCATAAATCAGAACAGATCCCAGGTTCTTCATCAACTGGCTTAGTGCAATTCTTACATATAGCAACGTGTTCATCCATGTACTCTTACCTGCTACCCGGACAGGAATCATCCCTTCAATACACTTGAGGTTAAACCTCTCAGATACATTTTTATCAGCTTTTAGGTATTTTGTGATCAGAAAACAAAGCATTAAAAAATTCTTTAGCTGTGTTATTGATGAAAATATCATTATTAGCTTACAAAATAAATTGTGTAAAGAAAGGTTCAGTGGTTTGGAACTTTGAAACATAACTTTTATACAAGTCTTTATTTCAATTTCTAATCAATAATTCTTAGAATATGGCTTCATTTTTACTGCCAATAGTGTTTTCATGAAGGGTATTTTATTCAAAATAGCAAGTGGTTCGGGTGATTTATATCTCTTTTTAAATGCAACATCTTAGTATGCACTGTACTTTATTATGGACGCCTGTCACTCATGCTTCAGTCCAGTGAAATTACTGGTGAAACTATGACTAATAAAATTGGTTGTGAACCAAAATTCAATAACAGCAAAGTTAATTACGTGTTTACAAGAGTATAAACTTACAGTTTGATCAATATGTAAATTCTGACCTTCAATGGTCTTTTCAGCCTTCTTTTAAGCTTTTAGTCTTGCAAAGATTAACTTAACTACCTAGAACTTCCTTTTATGAAGTTACCAGAATATGAGAATGAAGAATTTCAAAAGGTGACTTTATATTTTTCAAAAAATAAACAAAATACAGTCGATGCAGTAAATACTCATTCATCTTAGTAAATGGCAGCATTAAACTGATATATGTTTACTACAACAAGAATAGCTACTTAACATTTTTTATATTTATTTTCATATAAATGATGCAATTAACTATATTAATGCAGAATTCTTGAAACACACTATTTGAGATTCCCATCCAAAGTGAAGAGTTCTGTATAAGGGGTGGTTGTTGAATGAAAGCATTTTTGAAGTTATTTGTCTCCCAGGCTCTGATAGAGCAGTCTTTATGTATCAATGATCATCTTTCCCTGACTGAATGACTATCTTTTATTTACATTTCCTGAGGAGTATCTAAAGACACCAGTGCACTTGTTTTTATATTGCTTTTTTTTAGGGAATACATTTCTCTTCCAGATTAAACAGGCATATCATTCCCTGTATTTAACATTGCTATGGATAATAATAAGTTTGACACACACAAGCTTTATTCAGGGCAGTCAAGAAAATATGTTTTTGGACAGATAACTTTCTGGGTAAGTTCTAATCTGACTTTGGAATGACATGTTGTTTGAGTGAACAATTCGCAGAATATTGCCAGCTGCACCACAAAAATTCACTGAGAAGGACATTGTTTCTATCTAGACATTTATCACTTGTATGTTTGCTTGGCTGGTTTTGTGTGTGACATTTCTGTCCTCAGAGCCAGCAGGGAATTGCAGTTACTGTGATCGAAGCTGAAGGAAGTTGTAGCTCAGACATGAATATATCCCATTGTGCAACATAAAGCTGTTATTTTTCTGAAGGATTTGTGGTTACAAAGCAAACCACAAAACCCAAGATACTGGATGCTTTCTAGCATATTTGGACTGAATGGCTTCTACAGTAGGACATATGTGCTCTGGTTCAGCACTTATGCAGCTCTTAAACACTGAAGTAGGTTGCTTAATGGACACAGAAAGGATTGACTTACTTTAAAATAACCTGCAGAATTTCATTCAATATTTTAAAAAGTTTATTCCCTCAGGAAGATTATATCTCTGGTAGTAACAGAGAGTACTTTATTTGGGAGGTGTGAAATCTTATGGCTTCCCTGGCTGTAATTTTTGCTTCTGGAACTTCCCTCCATGTCTACCATCCCACCATTTCTAGATCTGTCAGAAGTTCCAGCTGTTCATTTTCTCGTTTGTGGCTGGTTTTGCCAGTCTTAGAACAGAAGTCCTAGTCCAGGCATGTTTACTCCTTCATTTTGAATAGTCATAAAAAACTAATTTCTCTCCTGGTTTAAACTGATATTGTCAGTGTTAACTGGGAGCTCCCAATGCGTCATGCAATTAATTCCCTGATTTCCTTCTTCTTAAGGAAATTAAGGAATAACTGAAGAGAATGAAACCCCAAACACTGTAATTTGCTTCAGTATCAGCAGTCATTTCAGGCCTAAACAAAGGGGAATAATGCGGCGTGGCAATAGTGTTTTAAGTATAAAAACCAGAACATTATACACATCACGGGATCCTATGTGGTCAGGCTATAACACCATGGAAAGCTTACTCTAGCGTCCAGTGCAAGAGATACTCTTTAGAAGGAGGTGAGTTCTTCCTGATCTGGAGAGCCCCTTTTCACCAGCACTGGGGACATACCGGGGAACCAGAGGACCCAAGCAGCTTGCATGAAGCATGTGACACCTTGCAGAATTGGCTGCAGCATTTCTGCTTATGAAAAAGCCAGAGCTGTATTGTGGCTCAATGCTGGAGTATAAAGTTTAATGTACGTTGCACGGTGTTTGCTAAATAAGGCTGAAAAATGTTAGTAACATAGAATGAATTTTGCCCTTGTTAGTGTGATTTAATTACAGTGTCGAAACAAAAAAAGGGAGTGTAAAGTATCAAGCAACATACAAGCGAACCTAGTGAGAATTACTTGGTCATTGAAATCTAAAAGTCAGGAAGGTTTCGATCTTTGGGCTCACCTATAATTTGTGCACCATAAATGTAGACTGAAGTC
Organism: Oxyruncus cristatus; assembly: GCA_013399855.1. NCBI lineage: Eukaryota > Metazoa > Chordata > Aves > Passeriformes > Cotingidae > Oxyruncus > Oxyruncus cristatus. The sequence continues at coordinate 388,173 of VXAY01000707.1, read as the reverse complement.
GTTAGGGACTTTGTAATGACAGTGCTGTCTATAACAGTATCATCAAGCAAGACATTGGCATAAATCATTGGCACTTTGCAAAGTGTCACTTCTGTCAACCTCCCAGTGATGTGATCTTTAGTCTTTCAAATCTATAGACTGGCATTTGGATCAGCTAAGCACCTAACATCCTGTCTTGCATATTAAAGCTACTTTAGCCAATATCTAAATGCTGAAGTAATGCCTGCTTAAAAATATTTTTTAATTATTTGCATAATATAATTCCACTACTTTAAAGCTTTCCTATAGGGCATAACTGTACAGTCTGTCTTCTGTTGATGGATTCACAACTACCTTAATCAATAATTAAAAAAAAGGTATTAATTGAAGCAAGGAGCCCTATGACTAAATGGATGTTAAGAAAAATCAGATACTAAAATAATCAGAGTTTATAAAGTACTTTCAAAGAATGTTATGAAGACTAAAGCTTTTCAGTTTGAAATTGTTTTAGATAATATACACATTTCTTACCAATAGCAATTGCTTGTTAGGGTTGATACAAATAGACTAAATAACATGGGTAGATTTAATAACATCTGAAAGTGGACAGCAAGCAAAGAAAACAGTCTTCTGTCTCTACAACGAACCTCAAACTAGAACTCAGTAATGTAGCACTTCACTGGACAATACTGAAATCCTATTGGAATCGTCTTGTTTTACCTATGGATGAGTTTTTAGAGATGATGTATTGCTAGATGTGCAAACACTCCGGGGTATGTTCCTAGCCATGGACATGTGTTAGTGTTACTGATAAATTGTTAGATGGTCCCTGGTAGAGTCTTGTTCTGTGACTGTTGTGCCAAGGACACTGGTTGGTACAGATGTTTTTGTAATGGTTGCCTGAAGCATGTGCAGAATTTGCAGGTGTCCTTTTGACTACGCTGGAATGACAAACCCTAGTCACTTCATTATACTCTTCTAATTCTTCCTTTAGATATTACAGCTCAGGGTTGTATTTTGTATGAGATTTTAAAAGGGTTTCCTTTTGGATTATAAGCGTATTTGTTTCACTTTAAGAGCCCTTGCAGTCTGTGCCAAAGCCAAGCTGATTGATATATCTATCATGCAGTTAAAAAGTTGCATTTGTATACACAGATGTAGTGAAAGGCATGAAGTCATATATGCCATGACTAAAATTACATGTAGCTCTATGAAAGTGATCAATTTAATGATTATTTATACCCAAGATTAAACTAGCTTACTCACAGTCTACAAGCCATGTGATTCTTAGGCTGTTTGGAAAAGGCTATATTAAACAAGTGGATTTCATTCTCTTGCTCACTGGCCTCTGAAAGTTTCTGGAGTACTTCTAAAGTGCCTATAAAAGGTTACTGAAAACAGACCTGTTTTCAATACATTTAGGTACTTGTTGAAAAAATTGAAGAGGTTGAATTGAGGGCAATAGGCATAGCAATTATATTAACAGTAAGCATCTTCAGATTCAGCCTGAGTTTTAAGAAAGATACAGGTGTTCAGATTTTACAAAGACCTTTCAAAATTCTGGCATAAGTAGCTGTAAAGTTTCATTTGTCAGTAAATAAAAAAATCTGAAACTATTATTTAGAATATTGTGGTATATACAAGCTTTGCAGTGAACTGAAGTCCTATTGTTCTATATTATTTTTTACAGGCATAACATAATTTTGGTTTATAGTTACCATCAGAATAGAAGTGGGCAGTAGAAGAATGGCAACAATCTCACAAAAACTTTGCAACAGTGAGAATCACAGATGGATGACCTCGGAAATTGATTTTACTGTGTTTTTGATTGCCAAAGGTAATAAATGAGTAACTTAGCCAGGTTGTATCGATAAATTTGAAGCAAAATGTCTACAACTGGACATGATATAAACAAATGCGCTCAGAGCTAAAAGATTTATACCTCTTTCAGCATAAAAGCTGCCATATCTTTCTAGATATGTTGAGTGTCTAATTTTTAAGGCAAGAGGAAAGAACAAAATTCTACATTATAAAGCCTTCAATGATCAAAAGTACAAGCAATGGATGAAGCTTCTTCTTTAAAAGACTAGAAGATATTTTAAAAGTAACTTGGCAATACAGTAAGCATCATCCAGTTGAAACTCAAAGGAGAAGCCCCACTTACACCATTGTTTTTCAATGTTAGCATATTCATAGAATATCTCCTAGATTTTTTTTTTTTATGTATATGTCTTTACGCTGTGCAAGGGTGAAGTCATAGCTTTCTGTAAGGGCCAGGAAGGAAAAGTGAACTAATATTTGCATTTCTGCTTTCTGACTCTGTTTTGTCTGTAAGCTCAAAAAATATATGTTCATGTTTGTATAACTTTTTCTACCATGAACATTTTCTACCATGTCAAGTGATGAGGGATGAGACAATATTTGTGTATTTAAAGGGATAAAAAGAAAGAATTACAAAGATGATTTCTATCACGTGTTTAGACAGTAATTGGAAACAAAAGAAGAAACTATTAGCAGTGAAATTATTGACTGTCCTGCCATGGTTCTGTCCTTTATAGGTTCAGAATTTTCTTCCCTAGTAGGGGAACCAGAGTAAGAGAAAGAATTGCAGAAATTGTAATAATAAGGGATAAGTCTGGAAAATAAGGAGATGGTCTTCCAACCACATTTCTAGTCTATCCTTAGCTGCATGTGTTAGCTAACCAATCAGAAGCAAAACAGAAGCTACTGCATTTCATACTTAACATTTCATTTGCAAGAATAAATACATTGCATACAAGGCAGGGGCAGAGGAAGGGTCTCAACAGAAAGAAACCCTCCCTTCCCCGATATTCCAGTTCTTCCTTATAATGGACTCAGCATGAAAAGGTCTAAATGATTTCTCCAGGTACTGGAATCAATCAGCTGAATTCTCTGCTCTTACAAAATGCCACTATAGTGTAAACCTGCTGAAGCCATTTAAGTCAGACCAATGGAAAACTGGTCTAAATGAGAATGGATCTGTCTCAAGAAGGAGGCAAGACACTCAGCCACTCAAGAAAATGCCATATCTCTTATAGCATAGCTTCTTGGCAGAATATCATATGGCAAAATAATATTAAGGGAAGTTCCACTTTCTTTCTGGTTTATATGTGCTCTCTCACATAGAGTATTGTTTTTCCCATATGTATAAGCAGTAATGGTTCAGATCAAACACAGCACTTCAAGAAACAATTCCTGCACACCTAGAAAGCCCCAATTACGTTACTTCAGTGCTGGGGGACCCTGAGTGACAGGGTAGCCTTACATCACTATAGGCATAAATTTCTTCAGGACCAGGCCTGGATGTCTTTGTAGTGCTCAGATGGACAAGCCCCCTCTGTGGTATGTCATCTGCCTGCAGAGAGCTTCACTGATGGGTATGGGCACACATGAGAGCATGGCTGCTTGCTCTCTCTCTCCAGTTTGACTGTCTTTTGAGTTTTATATGCTCTCAAAACACACTGAGATTTTCTGCATCTTCCTTTCCACCTATCGTTCATGATATTTCCATTTTCTCAGTTGTTCTGATATAGACAATTCCTCTCTCTGCTCTTCTCTTTTGCTTCCAGGGCAAGAATTTGTAGAAGCAGCATCAGCAATTGACCCTTTCCAGCAGCCAAGACTCAGCTGTACTGTGTCGGGTCTCTTACCCCCGCTTGGCGTTGGGGCGACCCAGTTCTAGTTCTGTTTCCGTTTGAAGGAACCCATTTCCGCCGGCTGAGTGGATGGGGAGGGGGAACACTCCAGAGCTCAGGGGTTCCTTTCGGCCCCGAGCCTGGAGGGGAAAGCTGCTCCCCCACCCCTCCTGCCACGCGGTCCCATGGCAGGCACAGACACAGCACCCCGGGCGCGGAGAGGAGGCAAGAGAGAGATTTATTGTTGGGGGGTTACATTTATAGGGCTAGGGTTCACAGGGGTAACCAATTACAGGTAACGGGAAGGGGTTAACAACCAATAGGAAGGGGTCAAGAGGGGCCAATAAGAACACTCAAGGTATCTTTTCAGGGACATTCCTACACGGGACAATACCTGCCGTGGGGGTCACTGGGAAGAAGAACCACGAGGTAGCAAAAGGATTACAAACAAGCCATCTTAAAAACATTCCCATATCCTGCAGGTCTACTGCAACAGTACTGCAAGAAGAAGACAGTAGTAATAACTAGTAACTTCAGTAAGCTGTGGGCATAAAATCTCATAGTTTGGGGGGACAGCGCTCTAGGTTTATTGCATAACTGTAGATGATAAACATTAAGAGGTCAGCTACCAAGGTGCTGCTTTCCCTTTCTGGGACCTTCACTGAATTCTTACTGATTTTCAGGAAATTTGGCCTGGCTTTCCCAGGATGTTTAAAAATGTCTGTTATTATTTAAGTAAGTCTTTCAATTCTTGTACCAGTTCTAATAAAAGGTGTTATTGCTTCACTTACGATTTACCAGGGAGGCTGGCTACCTGGGATACTGTAGACAGTAACTATTCATCCCTTCGAGTGCCCGGTCCTAAGTGGGACATAGCTGTAGCAAAGTAATATCTTCTTATTTCCTTTCTTTCTGCTTCTATCACCATCAAAATATTCTCTCTCACCACATTTCATAAGGAACTTTCACCCGATATGGATTTTAATACCTACTGTTATTTGTGATGCTCTGTGTTTCCCAGTCCTTTTGTACATTTTGTCAATATAGCTGAAAATGCTTCAAGCCTGAATGTCACTATGTGTTTGTAGAACAACATAACCTGTGCTGGTCAGGACTGCAAGGTGCTACTGCTGTAGTTAATTGACTAGCTTGACTCTTTAGTAGTAATTTGGGTTCTGTACTAATACTGAGTCATTCTCAGGATCAACATATCTGAAGGAGTGGAAAATACCTTTGATCTGCCCATTGTAATCAAAACAGTGCAAAAGATAAATTAAAAAATGTGTTATTTGGTTTAAAATTATAAATCATAATCTTGAACCCTGACTTTTAAAACACAGAGATGTAAGGGGCACTCTTGCTTCTTAAAGTCTTCAGGAAATGATTCTCCAGCTTTGCTTCAAGTATTACTTACCCTTTACACCTAGTATCTGGTAAAGGAGCTTAGAAAAGTGTTTGCATCCTCAATAACTTATCAGAAAACACGTGTAAAAATACTCAAAGACATTGTGCACAACTGTTACTTATGGACTTATGATGACAATGTGTATCAAACACTCAGCACATATCTAGGCAGCAGCTAAAGTTCAGCTACTCAACTTTAACCCCCAGGGGGAGGTCAACAGGAAAAAGGAATGCATGTTAAAGCTCACACCAATGTTAAGTGAGATTCCTTCAATGGGGCTTGAACTCCTACTTGAGATATCAGCAACAGGGCTGAGTGCCTTGGAATGCAAATCGAGCTTGTTGCTCTTCATCACAGGAGCCATAAAAGTTCTGCATCAAAGATGCAGATACAGGCTGAATTTTATTCCAAGGGATATTTCACCACCTACCCAACAGCCAGCTTCCAGACAATCAAAGGGAATACTTTGAACCACTACTGCTGATTAGGCTCCCTCTCTCTTTACAAATACTTAATCATTGTTTGTTCCACTAAATTAACAACAGAAATGCATGATCTTGAAAAACAGACTTTATGAAATGCTCTCAAAGATGAAAATCCTCCTACCTTACAACCTCCCTTGTTTTTGAATTATCTTTCATTTTGGGTCTTTGTTGTACCAATAAAAAAAAAAAAAAGGAATCTTGCTTCTGAGTGTTGCCAGATTAAATAATGAAATGTACAGTTTTACTGATCATGAGATGACTCCAAGTTATAGTGATTAATTTAAAATAATTTAGATACATCCCTTCACCTGCAAGCAAGGCAAAAAAATCCCAATCAACCATTTAAAAAAACCACCAGGGGGACATGTAAGAGAACGGCACAGGTAAAAAAATGCCCTCTTTTTTTTTGCTTATTGTTCAAAGTTCAAAGCACATGAAAAGGCCCAGCAAAGAACCATAGGGTTCACATTTTATTCATCTCTTAAATTAAGGTGAAGGTTGTACCAAGGAAGTGAAGAAATTCAGATAAAGTGAGGGGAAATAAAGTGGAGCAATAAAATTCAAAATGATGATAATTTGCATTAACTCAGGTGTTTTACTGTTGGCAGATTGAGCTGTTGAATGAAGGAGAAAATAAAACCATGCAACAAAAGGTACACAAAGGATGAAAAAAAAGAGAATGGAACAATGCTTTTTGTGGTACTGGCCACACAGGCTCTAACTCACGAAACAAGACTGATGAAAACAAGGCCCAGCAGTTTGGAGTTTTTTTTCCATTCCTTTGATGAAGATGAAAGAAGAGATACATAAATCAGTTTTTCTCTTGAATTCTAGAAGGTTTTAAGGTACTGCACTGCAGAATGAGGTACAAAAATGCAGACAACAGACAGATGAACAGGAATATTCAAGTGTAAAGGAGATCTGTACCTTTGGTCTTCTATTTCAACCATATTTTTTTTTACATTTTCTCTCTGTATTGCTTTTGCTGAGAGGACATTACCTGCAGTTTCCCTCCATGCCACTTTTCGTATGTCTCCCTTTAAGGTGTGAACTCGACCGTTCATGCTGATCAACCCTTGGTGAAGGCTGTCCCCATGGACAATGCCAGTCAGCACCACCACGCAGTTGGCCCTAGTAGAGCAAATAAAGCTGCAGGGAGTCTGAACATGTGTCAAATCTACTCTCACCCAAGGAAGATGCTTTATTCTGCGCAGTTGTTTCCTGGTGAATCTATGTGCTCTGCTTCCTCTGCAATATTCATTAACGCAAGTCACTTGTACAGTAAATATTTATTTAACTTAAAGATTTATATAGTGTCTTTCCCTACAGCATCTAGGTGGTATTTGCAGAAATTAAAAACATAAGTTATATGAAGCTTTCAATAATGTTTTGCATTAAACTGCTACTGTTGTCAGAAATAAATCAGCTATATTGTCATAAAATGAAATAAACCTAACAAAACCCAAACAAGCAGAAGTACAAAATCAATCAACCAAAAGCTAACCAAATAAGTGTGGCTTGCGTAAATACAAGCAAGAAAGATTAACTATCAGCTGCATCAATGAAATACCTAGACATGAATGAAAGCAGGCATCATTAATCTGCATTGATTGCATTTGTTTGCTGGGCCGTGCTTCCTATCTGACCTGAGCACTAGCTGGAAGCCATATTGCCGGTGCTATTTGTAGGCAGACGTATGCTTGCAGCAAAACCCGTGTCAAAGGCGAGTGATCACGGTACCTGCTAGGTTTAGGAATGTGAAAGGGAAGCACTTTTCCTGGCAGCAAGGCAGTTCGAAGGGTTCCGGCCTCGTTGATAATTTTCTGCTTTGTCTCTCTGTTCATCACTCCAGCGGTTGCTTAAGGGCAGCCACTAATGAAATACTGCAATATGGTCAATTGGTGAGTTGTTTTAGATTAAATACCTCCAGAAGCACCATTAACAAAGAAAATCAGAGAGAACAGCAAGTCCCTTCAGTCATTGCACTGATCCACTTTAGGACAAAATATCAAAAACAGCTAAACGAGCATCACTGAGAGATCAGTGATCTCTGGGAGTGAGAGGAAAAAGAGAAAGAGAGGCTTTCCTGCCAGAGAAGATGTCTGGGCAACTACACACCAGGTTAGGAAACCATGTCAGTCTCCATGGTAGCTGAGGGAGAAAAAGCCACCTGTCCCAAGGCCCTCAGATATCGAAAGCTGACTGGTCACTCACAGATACAGAGCCACATATGAGCATCTCTTTTAAATAATGCACACACCATCGCTTTACTTTTGCTTTTCATGTTGGGCTACCTGTTCAGGCCACACTAGGGTGAAGCACTTAACTGACTGACTACACTCATCCAAATTAGGAAGGCTGCAACGAACAATTGCTTTGCTATTTGCGTACATTATTGCCATAGGTTTCATTTAGCCATGGATTTCTCCCACAACAAAATACACAAAGAGAGCAAGTGAGCCTGAATCTGCCACAATGCTTTCAACTGAGCAGTTCCCATTGAAAGGGAGCAAATTCACCAGGTGCATACAAGGAAAGCCAAGCACCCTCAGAAAGCAAATCCACTCTCAGAGTACCTTCTGCTCTGTGATCTACACTCCTATTTTACATTTTCACTATCTGATAATATAAATTCTAAAATGTGTTGGATTAAGTTTGATTTCCGTTTGTGTCCAGAATGAGAAATCACATTATTCAGCTGTAGAAGAGAGCAAAAATGAATCCAGAGTGGTTTTACTCACGTATCAGTCCTGCAGCCATGTTTCTCCCCACTTGCCTTAAGTGGGATTTATTTTTTCCTTTGTGAAGAATCAGAGATTTGACTTATGATATTACTTAGCATGATGATGCTGGTGCAGAGACCAGCTCTTATTACACCAATTTGGTGACAGATCCAGATATAAACAAATATACCTTAGAACAGCCTTTCGCCATCTTTCTCCTTTTAGTACCATATTGTGCTTTTTAAAACATCCTTTACAACTCCTTGCTAGGGAAACCCATTTGCATCATTCACCCCTTTAAAGAGACCATCTTTGGTGAAATAGGTTTCAGAGGCAGTGTAGTGAGGGCTCCATAGGAAAGAGGATTTTTTCCCTCACTTTGTTGTACAAGAGGTTAAAATTTATTTCTGTTTGATCGTGCTCACCTCAAAGATGTCCCCTGCAGGCTCTGTCTGTTGGCAGTTAACATGGGTTTAAAGAATGCTCTCTAGGCCATTTTGCATCAAGAAAGTAGTAGGTCTTACATGGAAATGCAAACAAAACCTTTAAAGCTTTTGATCTTCTTGGGGACTTGATGAAATCTCTTAAGCAAATTGAAGGATTACATGCAACAGCAAATATGTACAAGTATAACAAATTAACTGTAAATGATATAAGTAATCTAAAATGGAAGTATAAGATATTACTGTCTCATGGCAGTATCTGAACTTTGTTTCACTAAAACTCAAGAATATTTTAAAAGCAATGGTAAATGACTATTGACTACAAATATTCATTCAAATGCAAAAGAGAATTGCTCTGGGGTTTCTTTCCCTTTAATCTCCTTCTGATTTGATCTAAGCACATCCTTCTAACCTTAATGCAGAGGGGTGGGAGGGAGTGGAGGGGACAAGCTGTGAAATTCATACTGCTAATCCCCTGAGGACTTCCTAATCAGACAAGAGCCACTAGGGAGACAGTTTTCTAAAGGTCTTTTGTTTCTCCTCATGTAAAGAACACAGAGAGCAGGTACTGCTGTGCATGGTACACTGAGACTTTTGCATGGTAAAACTGTAACACTTTGAAAGGCAGCAGGATTACCATATCTTCTTGTACTAATTGTCATTCAAAAAGGTGACCTATAAATTTCCCCCTGCTTTGAGCAGAGGTGGTGTGGTGACCTGGTCAAACCAGGTTCAAGTGTCATTGATTGGATGATGATGGACAAGGAAGAGTCCTTTGCCAGACATGAATCTACTTGACATTTCACTCACCAAGCACCCTGAGTTTATTTTCTAAATCAGCCTTTTCTCTTGCTTTGCTTACAGTTTAGAAACAGTGGCATGCACAGACAGATCATGTTTGCATCTGGTCACAGCTCTTGGGAGCAGGAACAAAGGAAGGAAAGCCTATGGATATTTTTCACTTCACATAACTTCTGAATGAATGGGGTGAGCAGCAGCCAGGACTGAGAAACTCACATCATTAGGAACTTCAAAAGAGGGGGACTGGAAAGCCTCTCTTGAAGCATCATCAACTAATTTGTCTTCCCTTTGGGAATGCTTCTGTTCAAAACTCTAGAAAATAATTCACAACGATGATAACAGTTTGAGAAAAAAGTCACAGTGATCACCTCAATGAAGCCCTTTTGAAGTTAAATGTACCTCATTTCAAGACATGTAAAGTATTCTTAATATAGGCAACCATTAAATAGATGATGTGCAGAAGTCTGCATCTTTCACTACTCTTATGTTTATACACGGGATCACAAATTCATGTTCTCTATTGAAATCATGCAATCAAACCTTTCAAACATGCGGTTTAATTACTACCACTGCCTGAGATGTTTAACAGTTGCAGACACAAATGGCCTCTTAAAACCACAGTTTTTATATCTGCCTTTCCAGTTAAACATGTATAACCTTGAGTGTGAACTGAGTAAGAGTAGTGTATTGGCACTGAACTGAAGAGTAGTGTTTTGTCCACACAGAAAACATGTGTCACTTGATCCACATTGTTACTGAAAATACAGTACAGTCCTCCTCTCCTTCCCATGCCAACAGAGATGTATATCCTGTTTACCAGGATAAAAGTGCTTCACTTTGATATGAATAACTGACAAGAAAGGGAATGTACTACAATACTGCCCCTGCCTCAGTTGCAGGGAGCGCGTCAGCCCGGCCACTTCAATATAAAATACTGGCAGAACGGGTACCACTGTGCGAATATGCCTGGCCCACCCTGGGGAGATGAGGGGCAAGATGGCCTGCGGGAGTCAAAGGGAACAGAGCACTTCTGCTTATCAGAAGGTGGCTCTGTCCTATCAACTGGTCTGAGCCCCACAGAGTGCAAAGCCTTTTCAGCACTGATTTGCCCTGTCAGGATGACAGGTTTATCTGAGACCTACCCATGGCTGGCTAGGACAGATATCCAAGGTTTGGTGCATTGAGGCACCACTCTTTCCTTCGCAAGCTTACCACTACAGTTGAACTCCCATGTGCTATCATTCTCAATAATGACAGCAAGTGGTTTGGCTAACTACACCACGCTGTCAAGGCCCCACAGTCATATAAAATGAAGCACTGAATACAACTGGGCCAAGTTAGCAAAGAAAATCTTTGTTCGCTACAAAAAGCAGCTTTGGTTCAGCTGAAAAAATGGACAAAACTCATGCCAAGTTTGATTTTTTTCCTTTCCCACAACAGTTAAGACATTTTATCTGTTGTTCAGCAATGTTTTAATTTAGCGAGGGAAGAAAAGGTCTAAACACCTCTCCTCTAAACCCTGGTGTCTAAAGGAAGCATCTTCATTATACAAAGTTGATTCTTCTTTGGCAATTTTTATTTTTTAAGGGTGAAGGATGTAACTTCACAATGAAAATGGTAAGTACTTTTGGGTGATGCAATATTTCCATTCAGCTTGCAGACTGTAAAATCAGTTTTCTCAGCTCTATTAATGAGAATACCTGTTCTTCTACTAATACAACATGATAAAAAAGATCTTCTTGAAAGAAATGAACCATGCTGATACATGCAAAAATACAGAAAAAAAGGTGTTTGGCCAGTACTGTTGAGTCAGCAAAGACTGAATATTAGGTATGGGATGACAAAAGAGCAATCCAGGAGTCACTGGCACTGCTGATTTAATTGCATAATTTAGCAGATGAAAGAGGGATAGTGTTAGTTCACTGGCTGTTTTTGCAGCTGTCTTTGGTAAAGTGCACAGGGACCACACAAACAGGAATCTGCAAAATATGTCTGGGCAGAAGTAACCTGCAATTCAAATACAGCATCATGCAGTGATTTGGGAGGATCAAGGCAGAACATAAGCATGTTCTTGTCAAGGACCTGCAAATGTTTTTATATGAGGACAAGCTATGAGTCCCCATCATGTGGATAACAAAAATTCCTTGCAGGACAGATGAGACCTCCTGCTCCACAGCCCGTGGAGCAGTGGTGGGTGGTGTCTGGCTTCTCTAGCAAGGCCTGAGCATGGCCCCTCCTCATGCAGATGCAGATACAGGATTTTCCTCCTTTACCTGATTGATCATTTTCAGGATTATTCCAAGACAAATATATTTGACACTTTTATTCCTTTCTCAGACTTGGATGAAACTAGTTGGGAAGCTCAGAGAAAAAGGAAGGACAGACAGATGGGGGTCTGACCAGTAAGCAAACAGACAAAAAACACTATCTGCTCCTTTTAGCTGCTTTTCTTGGACATGCTAGTAACCATCTGGGATCAGTGACCACCAGGTCATAGAGCAATCCCATCACTTATCCTAAAAGCCATTCACTGTTCTTCGCTTGCCAGTAAGTCATGTCCACCGTCCTCAGCTTCTCTTCTTGTCACATGTTGGTATACTAAAGAATACCCCCCAGCCCAACCCCAAATCTAGCTTAAGCTTCAGGCCAAATTCACTACTTTAAATCTCTACATCTCCAAAAAAAAATGGTGTGTCCTGGAGTATTGTGTTAAATACTGCCATAGCAAATAAAAATAAAAATGGCAGAGCAAATCTGGCTGAAAGCAAAGCAGACATCATAAGGAACGCCACCAGCTTACATTAAGCCTGCAATATTTTCTTGACTTACATTTATAAGAAATTCTGGAAGGAAAAGCCATAATTAAAAAATGAATAAAACCCAGAGCACAGGCCTCGAAGGTATACATCACCCCACAGAGAGCTCTTTCTTTTTTTCCCTTCCCTCCAAAGCCAGCTTATGAAGTGGTATTGCAACTTGACTGCTTCTCTATGAATTTTTGCAAGTACAGCTAATAAAAAGCCAGGAATTTCCCATCTTTGGTTATGAAAAGGAAGTTTCCAAGATTGGAGTCACTGATAAACTGAATAACCCCTCTCAAAATTGCCTTATTACTTCCGCCTCCTTCCCCAAGCTCTGAGCAGAATAAAATATTTATATGCACCCTGGCAACAGCTCAATTCAAAAATATTATACAGCTGGTCCTATTGATTTCAATGCCTGTGGAATAAATGTCTACCCATGTGAGTAAAGGAGACAGAAAAAAGAGTCCAAATTGCAGTATTTAAAATGAGTATTTTAAATATGTATAAGAATTCTGAAGTAATGAGTTTTTATCTTTTTGTTTTAATCAGCCTTAATACATGGTCTTATCCTGATTTAAAATCTTCATGGAATGATCCTGTTCATGCTGAAGGACATCCCTGTGTGCCGGCAGGAAGCAATCTTGCTTGGACCATTTCTACAAGCATTATACAACTATTAACAACTATTACAATATTCTGGATCTGTGATGGGCTATACAGCTTTTTTTCCCCTTTGATTCTATCCTTTAGATTGCAGCATAAATGGTCTGTAAAACATTTCACTATCTAATTTTAGAACAGGAACTGATCTCTACATAAAAAGGGATTTTTTTACTGGCTGAGAAAATTTTAAAAATCCAACATCAAATAAACTACAAATGAAGCCCATGGCACTTGCTAAGTACATTTTGATTTTTAAAAAAGGCTTATAAACAACAAACAAATAAAATAACCTTTTAAAGCAAGGCGGCACTTAAATTCATGTTGGAAAAACGTATGTGAATCCTCACGTATATGAAATAAATGTATCTCAGGACTGGTTTTTCTGAGTAAGCTGCAGCTATATGAGTTTTGAAATGGAAATTTTTCTGGATGAAAAATTATTTTTGCCAAAATGATTAAGCATTTGGAGAGATAACTGTCAAAAAAGAATACAAACTTTCTTGGTTAAAATCTTCATTGATTAAATTTCTGTGAAAATATTCATAGGACAAAGCCATAAACACATTTTCTATTCCACAATGCAAAAAAAAAAAAGAAAATCGAATATATCCAAATAACATTATGGGTAACTGTAAATTTCAGTCAGGTCTGATGATACAATAAATTTCACGTGTAGTAGAAATATGAGGGTATTATATTTAGGAAACACGTACTTCTGAATGTTACATTTAGGAAGCACACATTCTTTTAAAGAATTTGTTCTTTGAAAGGATTCAATAGCATTTTGTAGAAATGCAAATTAAGCATAAAATGGTGAGAGGCTTTTTTTAAGGCCTTTTTCAAGCAGCTGTAGATGTGTCACAAGACATAAGACACGTGCTATTTTCCATTAAGACTCAAAGCAGAACAAAGTGTAGGACAGGAGGTGTAAAGGGAAGGAAATATGAAAGATTTATCTTTGTTCTTGGTATAAAATAACAAAGCTGGTTCTTCCATCAGATTTTTGTCACTGAGCAGAGGCACAAACTCCCCTCCCTCTCCCACAGGTCAGGGTCTTAACGTACAGTTCAACTGCACAACAGTTTTGAAAAATTCAAACAGCACTTTTATGTAACCTTTTAAAAATTACAGTGTAAATTAATTACCAGGATTATTACAGAATGAAGTGCCACCATCTAACCTTGGGGCAACTACCAACTTCTGTAAGAGTTCAGATCTGACTCCCTGTGAATTCCTGAAATGTGCCAATGTATTTGTATTTCCACTAAGAATCACATAGCTTTCATTTGACTGGAATCAATAAATCAAAAATTTGTTATTCAATTGAGTTACTACCTAACATGCTATTTTTCAGCAGAATCAACAGTCTTATCAGTGTGTGTAAACACTCCACGACTGTATCTCTTGAGCACTAACAGCGAATGTGATAACGAAGTGCTTGCTATGTAGATATCATTTCCTTAATAGCAAAGTTGGATGGGGAAGATTACTCCCAGCTTTGCAATAAGTTCTTATTTTTTTATTATTAGCAAGATTTTGTTTGGTTTTCAGACCTTCTGGGGAAAAAAATCCCCGAAACACCTTCCTAAAGGAAATCTGCTGAACAGCCACCTGGTCCTCAGCTGTTCTGATGTTAGGGTTAACACCCACCATAGCAGCCTGTGAGGGAGCTAATTCCTCTTTCATCTCAGGAAATTACTGAAGGTAGCAGGCTAGTCACAATTTGCAGACATGAGAAATTAAAATATTTGAGAATTTATGATCTTGGGGGAAATAAGGCTAAGTGCCTCATTCACATCTTCATCTGACTTAGAAAAGAACAACTGGGAGATTGGGAGGAGGAATATTTATTTCAATTAAGTTTCATCTTGGCTCGGTTTTATACTAGTGAATCCAGCACAGAGGAAAGACCATTTGTCTATAGATTAAAAAAGAAAAGGTTCACCTTGTCAACACTAACTACTGTAATCATCCACTATTTGTAAAATTAGGCTCGGCAGTTTTCAAAAGAAAACATTTTAAAGAACTGAAAATGGCATTTAGAAAGAACGCAAATTCTCCAAATTCAAGCTCAGTCCTCTTGCTTGACTAGAAAACTGCTCCTTCTCTGGCACTGACACCATCCCTGACTTAAAAGCTGTTAAAGGTCTCACTCAACAGAGTGCATAAATATAACCATATGGTACGAAGAAATTGAGTTACTGCACAGAAAAGAGACTAACAGGCTGTTTTCAAACTCGCCCTGGTCAGAAACTGCTGAAAAGCAAGTGTAGCTCAATCCTCTCCCAGAGCCTCTTCAGGGAATTTGGGGCACAGTTGGTCTTTGCCCACAGTACAATCATCTGAAGGGATGTCGTGACAAATGAGAGGTGAAGTGAAGTCTACTGATATCCTAGCAGGCTGACAGCACATAGATTTGGTCACTCAGTATAAAAAAGAGGTTGCACTGCTGCACACTATTTCAGCTGAAATTAATTAATATCAGAGACATCTTTTTTAAAAAAAGGAAATTTTCACTGAAGCCTACACCGATTTGTAACTAGTGCATTCACCACTTATGGGGCAATTGAAAAAAAAAAAAGTTTTAGTACTGTTTGTGACACCCCAGAAACAAACACTTTTTGAGCCTAAACATTCTTAATGTAGAAAATATTTATGAAACAGTCATGCATGTTTGTGTCCAGTTCACTGGAGACAGTGTTCAAAAGAGCTTGGTTTAAAAATATTACCAAATCAAACTGGCACTGATTACTGGAAGTTAGTTTAGTTTGCTCACAAGCTTAGGTATGGAAATTGAAATCACTAGGAGCAGTATAAATCTCCAATGCTAAGTTATTCAAAGCACTTTCTATGTCTCCTTTTGGGATTTTTCTGTCTATAAATTAGGCCGTTCTGCTCCTGCCATCCTGCAGTGCCACCTGGATTGTAAAGTCTCTGACCAGACAAGTACATCCAAAAGTAATTTGTATATTTAAGGCGACTGCAATGTACCCTGGAAGGATGTGAATTAGCAGGACAGAAGACAGCTGCACCAACAACTGCTTCATCCTCTTCACAAGCTCACTGCAATGCCTATTTTGACTTCATAAGCTGTGGGAGAAAGCTCTAGCTACCGTCAATAAGCCATACTAACATCAGCACTATGCTTTTCCTTTCCTGCAGCAAGCATTTTCTCTCCTGTTCTGTCTTCAAGTGAGGAAAGAGCTCTCAGGTAAAGATGAAGTTTGTCCTCCAGTTTCTCTTCCCTGGTCATTTTTGCAGCAGAGCCACACTGGTGGAGAGTTCTAGCTCTTCAGGACAGATAATGTTATTTATGCTGCTTGTCTGACATCTCTAAAATTGGGCTCTGAGCAGGCTATGCCCACACGATGCCTCCACAATATGAACTTTCTTGAGGAACAAGCGCTTCGTCAACCACTCCCCCAGACATCATTGCTTAGGCTGGATCAGGATGAATGCAAACATATGCGGGTGTCTCAAGAAGACATTTTATTAAAGGGAGGACAGAAGTGTAGTAGTGTCCTCAGAGGAGAGGAAAGGACAGGCTTTCTTATTGCAGAGACAAATGAAGGTTCTTTTTTGATAAACCTTATCCTAGCTCCTATTATATACTTCCGTTTATCTTACCTCTCTTGGCCTGGCAGGAAGATTGCAAAACCAAAACCTCCGCAATAAAAGTGTTTCTTCCTGTTATTTCTGCGTCAGAGGCTGCCATACCAGGAGTGACCGCACCAGCTTTACTGCTTTGGGAGAGGGAAGGTGGTGGAGCTGCCCACAGACTTCCCTCAAACTGTGCTCCCCCTGTTCTGTGTTTCTTTCTAATTGCTTGGGATTTCTCTGAAGAAACACGTTAATTGTTTCAAAATTCTCAAGTAATTAAACCTTTAAGTCTTTTGCTGAAATTTAGTCCTTTCAATGAGACAAAAAGGTTTTGTTAAAAAAACGCAAAATGTGTCTGAGGAACTTTGCCCTGGGAAGAGAATTGTTTTTTTTCTCTTTTTATGCCTATCCACACCAAACACTTTTAATTTTCTATCTGATTGGTGGAAGATTCATGTGATTTACAATCACCCGCAAATGATCTGGTATTCCATCATAAATTTTACCTGAGCAAATGGCTCCTTACAAAAAAATCTCTTCAAAGCTTGCACTCTAAACAAAACAAAATGGGACTGTTTCCTCTTTCCAGTTTTTAAAGCTGAAACAACTAGCAGGTGGTAGACTTAAATCTAATAACCCAAGATAATGAATTGCATTTTCATGTTATATGAACAGGGGAGAAGAACCCAGCAAAGGAGAGACTGTTTAATTTCTAAGAATCCTCACCCTATTCCTCCCACAGACACCCCAGTCTATAGCAATAACTAGGCAATTTCTGTTTTCTTTTTCTCCTGTTCTGGCTTTACCCTTGAATACTTTTGAAGCAAGGAAATAGTCAAGTGCCCACCTGTTTTTTGTTGTTTGTTTTTTTATTTTGTTTTTATATAAAGACAAAATGCCTCCTGT
>VXAY01000707.1:351198-370697 GCA_013399855.1 Oxyruncus cristatus | reverse complement strand
AAAAAAAAAAAAAGGTGATATTAAAAAAGAAAAAATATTTGGCTCTGTTTATAGACCAGTCTTGCTCTGATATTCTGTCAGTGGACCAGTATCTTGCCGGATAAATTCTGACTAAGTGTTGTTTTAAGAAAATAAAAACCATGAAATCATTAAAAATGTATTATATCTGTTCAAACCAAGGTTCCTAGTAATCAGCTTCAGACCCCCAAGGTCACTTGGCCAGCTTGTGATTACAACAGCAACTTCAGTGCTTGGTGTCCTACGGCTGTGGCAGGTCAATGGAAAAATGTTCTTTAAACACCATAAGCATCTGATTGTGCAATACCTAAATCATTGTCATTGATTATTCACAGTGCTGGACCGCTCAAAGCTGGGGAAGTAATTAGGGCTTTTTGTGTGGATTATCCACTGAGAAAAGGTCAAATAACTACAAACAGTGCCAGAAAACAGGAGTCACCAAGGACCTCAGCCTCCGTGATCAGTTAAGAAATGCTAAAGCAGGGTTTGATAATGATGTGCTTATGCCAGGTTCTACAGGATTTGATCATTCTGTCATAGAAATCCGATGAAGCATGAGTGATGGCTACTTTTTCCCTTGAAGCTTGCCTCAGGTCCCTGATGCCCGTCAAGCAAGTTTGTCACTGAAACTTGACTGAGAAGAATTTAAAAGGCAGTTTTTGTTCCAAGGGGAACAAATGTACATATGTATATGTATATACATGTGTTTGTGTAAGTAAATGACTGACCAGTCATTTTAGATACATACTTTCTAATTTAGAACAAAATACTTGTTTTGCTCCATATTTTGTCCTCTCTGTAGAAAAACCTGCCTCTGCCAGAGGGCCACAATGCATCCTCTCACGGAACTTTTATCAGAATACACCTCCCAACTCTCCAAATGGGAAGTCTGTACAAAGAACAGCCTTCTGCTAATGACTTTCTCCCTACTGAAATGTGAGAAGCAATAAAAGAAGTCCCTAGTTTTGTAACAGCATTTCCAGCATTTGCCGAGTTTACAGGGGTATTGCTACTTAGCAACACCTTGTAAATTTAATTGCTAAGCCAGGGTGTACAAAGCATTCCAGTTCCATATGGGAGCCATTCCTTACAGACCTCTTTCCCTGGGAGTTCCCAATGTTGTAAATCTCTTCCCTTCCTCCCTTCTCTGAATTGCAGTAACACTTTGGATGATTAGGGCTGCAGCAGTGATCAACATTTTCCCCTAGTCATTCCCTTCGATTGATCATTTAAATGAGGGATTATTCTGTTTTCCCATTTTAGCCCATGGATCAATTGTTTAAAACAATAGATGGAGGTTAGTTCAGAAAATTGGTGCATTAAGAGGAACGCACAAAGACAGGGAAAAGTTACTTTATATTACAAGCCAGTGAAAGAGGAGGCACAACAAAAGGAAACTTAAACAAAAAAAGAAACAATGGTAGATAACAATATGTAGATTTGTCCAAGTAAAGGCAGAGTCTTGTAATGTCTGTAGGGAAAACACTGGAAGGAGGAACAGGACAGCACTACTCAGATGGAAGTTATAAGGGCAATTCACAACTCTCCAGCTTCTGTTTCATTATGGAATAGTATTTGAGATGTGCAATGAACACTCGAGGGTTTTATTTTTAATGTGAATCTTAGGCCACTGGAAAGGGAATGGAAGACTGACAAACTTTTGACAGGCTGAGCAGTTGGGCCATCTTGTAGGACTTGATGGATAAAGAGTTTGGAGAGAGAAATAGTTCCCTGTAGGCTCATCACATCTAAATGTGAGCATATAGATATTTATTGTGGTTATAATCCTTGAACTTATGGTTTTGGCAAAAAAGAGAAGAACTTGTCCTGGTAGAGACAGCATGCTTAAAGCTAATAGGTGGCCCGTTTTCTTTAAAATGTCTGCTTAAATATTGTTATCTGGAAAACTTCTGTGTCGCTTTCTGCTTAGGACCCCCATTGAACTCAAATGTTAATGATGTGGACTAAACATTTCATTACCACAACTAAAGTTAGGCCCAGTGCTCTCAGGTAGGACTGCAACTCAACTACTATATTTATATAATAAATGTCACAGGGCAATTAATTTACCTTTAGTGTTCTTAAATTTGTTATGGTTCTGTATTTGTCACAATATTAGATATCAGGCTCAGGTGTTTTGCAGACCTTATTTTTTTTCCCCCACCTCTGTGGTTTCTATTGAGTTCAAGCAGGTAGCTCAGTTACAAAGCAGGAGGAATGGTGAACAGGCAAAAAGCCATAACACACAGCTACTGCTACAGCTTCTCTTGACCAGTGTGATGTGCCAGACCTTCTGATACTCTGCGGCAGAGTTTATAATTTGACCAACTGTTACTTAGAAATATATGCTTGGACAAAAAAGAAAAAAGAAGACAGGAGATAAGAGGGGAGTGAAAGGGCGAAAGGCAACATTTCAATTCAAATTCATCCCAGAGTAAAATGATGTAGACATCACTTTAGCCTTAGAAGAAAGATTTATTGTAGAAATCATTTATTCATGAGATCTTATTTCCCATCCCCAAAGTTCCAGGAAAAAGCAATGCAGCATCTCTGTTGTTGAACTTATCACAAAAGGGTGCTACTATATGCTGGAGAAGGGTCCTGGCACAAGTTTTTGTAGGTATCCGGCTGCAGAGAGTTACAAGAGGCCAAATGGATGCAAAGCAAAGAGGGCCCTGATCCACATGTATTTCCACAGCTCTTGAGGCCCAAACACACAGTGGGAGGGTGCAGGAAGGCTAAGGTGGCAACACTGGGCTGAGCTGCATGGCAGTCCTGCCTGCTGGGCACAGGCTGAAGGAAGAGATAATTTCATATCCCCTGGCTGCTCTGCACTTTGTCTGCACAGTGTCCGAATACGTGGGAAAGCAAGAATCATGGCTCAGGGCAGACTTTCCATTCTAGGGTGAATTTGGAAGCTGTTCTGTTGTGCAACTAATCCTTACTGGGATTAGCAGCTTTATCACTATTTTCCATGTAACTGTGACAGGGAGATTCCACTATGGCCCTTTTTTCATCCATACACAACAAAGAGGATTTGAGTTCTGGCAGTTGCCTTTATTTCAGTCAGTAAAAATAGAAGTATTGCTTAACTATTGAATCAGACTTTTATTTTATTTCCCACTATGACTTATACAGTAAAAGTTTATTGTAACATATTGTAAGTTAAGGTATATAGCTCTCCTATCAACAGCTGTATTCTGATTTGTAGTCCAATAAGTTTTCTTGCTGCAGATTTCATGTGTACAGTTGTGTTGAGGTGTAATATATCACCACAGCGTTTTTAAACTCAGAGCAATAATGTATTCAATTAGGCTGGAAATAAAACATCTAGTTTTCCTTACAATAAATCTTTTACGAAGCCCTCTACATCACATGTTCAACAAGGAAATAATACATGTCATTCAGACTAAGGGTTATTGTAGACTGCTGAGGGAAACATGAAATTCTGGAGGTTTCATCAGTCCTGTGAAATCCTACAACATGGTAAGTGTACAAATTAGAAAAGGATGTAATATGTGACTAATGACACCTCTTGGGATATTCTTTGAGCCCATATTTACTGTTATGATCAGTAGGCTCATTTAAGCTGCAGGAGTTGAAAAGTAATACTAAAGTCGAGTGAAAACACCTCTGAGCTCATTAGATGTGGTTGTAATTCAAACTCAGAAGGCATTTCTATTCTTCTCTGGCATTCTTCATATTACTGGAAATATAGTGCTTGAGCTCCTAAGAACAGCATTGTACATGAACCCATATCTACAGTCCCTGCAAAACACGTTTACACCTCAACATCCGTAGCAGTGCCACAGCCAGAGCAGCACCCTAATTCACCCCAGATGTCTCTTTAAAGGAAATACTGTAGTGGGGCTACTGTTCATAATATTTTCCAAGCATTGCCTTTATTACTTTGAAAGACTTTGATTTTTCAAGTGTCACAGACATTTGCAGTATTTTTTTTTTTCCTGTAGAGGGAAAAGCTATATCACGTGTTTAAATGTGAATAGAGATTTTGGTAATATTCACCCCTGGAAACACCAACTGGAGAATACATATCTACCACTATCCATCAGCTGTGTTATATAACAAGGATTTCATTATACACAGTCTCTGCTCAGCAGAGCACACACTCTCACACCAGTATTGTATCGGATATTGTTTCGACCGCTCTCAGTGAGTGGTGTGCCAGAGCTCTTTATCCACACTTCAGTCAGTATTTTGCTGGCTCAGAAGCGTGCCAGATGGTCTGCAGTGTCTGGTGAAGCTCGCTTCACAGCCAGGACTATGGTGAATGAGACTCCATGAGGACGGGTCCCCAAACAACTCTCTCTCTTTCAGATAGGGTGGTGTAGATGAGGGGCTCAGCAGCTGACCCAGCACTGCTGTGAGGAGGGAGACAAGCCAAACTGAACTGTAGGGATCCGCAGTACTAGAGGCACTGAAAGGAGCCCAAAGCCTTTCTGGAAGGGTTTTCCCAGGTCCAGAGTTCTACAGACATGCAGGTTTCCCTAGTCAAATTTTTACATACACAAACTCTCAGCCACGCTATCCGTACTTTGGAATCTTATCTCAGAGTTGATAAGGAGTACGGTCAGACTCTGACCACCACAGAATCACAGAATGGCTGAGGTTGGGAAGAACCTCTGGGGATGATCTAATCCAACCCTCCTGCACACTGGATGACTTTATGAACAGTTTAAATTTTGTGGTAAAAAAATCAAATCACTCTTCACAGTTCATTTTTTAATTTGAAAAAACCACAGACATGTGAAAATGAAATTTAATTTCCCATTAAGTTATAAAAACCCAAAATTTTTCTGAGTGAATAAAACAGTGAGCAAACATCATGAAAACAGCTCTTATTTTTTTCTTTTGCATTATAACACCTTCTATGTAGTTATTTTTAAATTAAGCTAAGGCATATGTTTTGAATTTCGTGGAATACATTCCAGTGGGGGGAAGACAGGGAGAAGAAACAATCAGGGAGAGAGGTTAAGCTGACCGTGCAGTTTCTTTGCAGTGACAACCACATGTATTCATAAATATTTTACAAGTGCAGCTTTCAGACTAGTAAATTTAACTGCCACATTAATGCAGCTTGCAAGTTTATAACCTGGACATTTGTGTGTTGTGAATGTCCAGTATTCTGTCGATGATGACAGTAAAAGGTTTATATTTTGAAGGCTTTTCTCCTGTAGAGTGCTTTCCAGCTGTAAGACTCTACTGTTATACAGCAGCTGTGCTTCTCATATAATACTACAATTCATCAATTACTAATTCCATTGAAAGATGTCACAAATCTACTCTTTATGACATATTTCATGCTGTCCATGAGTGGGGCAGGATCTTCTCATGTCCAAGAACACCACAGAGTCATCTCGGGAGAGCTGCAGAAAAAGTTGTATGCTTTTTATATTCAGTGCATTTTATTATTAATACAACAGAATTTCTATAACGAAACTGATGAAAATAAGTGTTGTAATCAGAACCAATTATGAGCAAAATGATTGCAGCTGACATTCAGAAATGCTATCGATATCACAAATACCTCTACTCAGCACTGAGACTGCTTCCCATAGGTCAATGTTAATATTAGTGGTCATTTGGAGAGCTTAAATATGGTTCAGCAAATGGAGCGGATCTTTCCACTTACTTGGGTAAAGCAGGGGGAGAATGACAAATGGTGTCTTGAAAGGAAGATGACATTGTTTAGGAGGCTAGGACCTAAAAAACCCTAGAGGGTCTTGAAATGTGCAAAGGGAAAAAGCCAGCCATACTGGACTTTGTGAGGGCAAATGCCGCAATCACCCTAGAGAGCAGAGGTATTTTTTATAGAGTCTTTTCAACTTACTTCTGGATTCTGATAGTATAATGACAAAAATAAAGAAAAGGGGAAAGCAATATAAAGTAAGAAAGAATTTTCTTCTGGAATTTTCTAACATGTTATGAAATTTGATTTTCCCTGGTCCTGTACTGAAACTTAATTTAATCTTTCATAAGAATTACACTCTTGGCTGCAAAACCAGACCCCTCCCAGTAGCTGTCATGTCAAAGGAGCATTAAGCCCATGTCAGAGGATGTGGTTTGATTTGGCTTGTCTTCCCTACAGCTTCTGCTGATGGCAGTTCTGCAGAGCTTTTGATGAAAACTAAATCTTCTCATCTCTGGCATATTCCTCATGAAAAGACAAGGATAAACACTCCAAGCACAGAAATCCACAGCAGGTATGTGCTATATGCATTTTCCTCTACAAGCCAAGGTGAATTTATCTCTGTGGACAAATGCTTCAAAAAGCTGTCTGCCAATAGAACTGATGGCTGGCTCCTTGACTGTTTTCTGCCAGAGTCAAATCCTGTCGATATGCACCAATCTGATTAATCCTGTAGTGGGTAGCAAGGTGGTGCTTGTTAGGAGAAATTATACTTGGCAGTGAAATAAACTACATACTAAAAAATTCTTCTATTTTGCCCTTTGCATATACACATCACAGTAGTTTGAAGCCCGTTACAACCAAAACCACTCTGGATTTCCTCTTCTGGATTACTTCAGTCTGAAGAATAAGACCATCTGAACTGCAGATACTTCTTTCCATTGTTTCTAACAAACGGGATAAAAACAGTCAAGTGTTTGTTACAATAACTCAGGAAAACTGCTTTAAAACTGATTGAATCAATTTCCCTTTATCTTGTTACTTCTGACCTGAGCAATTTTAAAGAGTTCAAGCCAAGTAAATGCAATCCACGACTGACATTATATCCGTACATCTCTCTCTTCTCCTTTCTGTTGCAGAAGTTCTGCTGCACATCCCAGAGGGCTGAGCCTTCCAAGCAAGAGATGAGCCATGTGAGAGGGTATCATGTGTTGGAACATGAAATTCAACTTTCCTCTGTAATAATTCCCAAACTACCTCACTTTCTCACACTGTACTGCATGCATCTGTGCTTAATTGTTTGTCTTCTAGGTTTAAGAAGAAAGTAATATTCAACCTATTTAGTGCCTAGCATCTTACAAGTGCAATGGAATAAAGATGCAAGGAGGCTATGGGCCTTTCTGTAGGTTTTCCATTTACATACAGGCATGTCAAATATTCCCTAAGTGGGTTGATGAGTTTAAGAAACAAAATGGCCAAAACCCAGATAACATATTCTAATGAACCACATCATCTTACATGCCTAAAGGTTAAAAATGGAATCTTCTCAGTACTCCCAGCAAGGAAACATTCCTTCTGTTACTTAAATGAATATGATAATGTTGCATCTGTATCTTATCATCAGCCCCCAACTTTCAGAGCAGGTCTTGTTTCTCTCAAATGTTCTAGAAGGTGGGAAGGTTGTTTGTATCTATACTGGGACTCCCCTTGCCCCACTACAACTCTTAATTTTTTCTAAAATCTCTTTGAAAACCTTTCTGGATTTGATTTATTTTTCATCCCAGTCCCAGACAGATACAGGCAATAAGCAATATGCCCTCTGCTTGCTCCTTTCCAATCTTGTATGCACAGTTATTAATCTTCATAATGTTTCTCAGACAGGTCTTTGTTCCCTAATGACTTCAGGCACACCTTTGGGCATATTAGTAGGCAAAAACCCCGGTGTTTTTCAGGGCAGATTTCCCACAGTTTTGCTTAGGAACCAAGTTCTGAATGTTTACTTAGGCACCCATTCAAATTTGGACCCAGATTTTTAAAAGTAGCAAGCAGTTGCTGCCATCAGTGTTGCATGGTCTATTTTTAGATGTATTTTCATCACTTAAGAGCCTAAATTCTGTTAGAAGTCAATGTCACTGAAGTTGCCTAATTCCATTTTTAAAGAGAACCATCCCTGTGTCAACCATTTAAGCTTAAAATGTGGAGTGAATCAATGCTTAAATCCTTCTGAAAACACTTCAAAAATCGCAAGGAATTTAGATTACATGCCATGTTGCCAGTCTTTGGAATTCTAGTATTTTTTTTCAGAAAAACAAATAAAAGGAAAATATACTTCATATATTATAGTGTAACTCTACCGAATGTGCATTATAATCTAAGTCACACAGTTTACAATAAGGCACGACATTAAAATCCCATGTATCAGTGGGAAAAAAGTCAGTATTATTTCTTAGTCCTATTAATTAGAATTAAGGAATGAATTAGTCAAATTTATGAAATTCTTAACCTTTACAAGAAGACTTTCACCATGTTTCATCTAAACATTATTTATTGGACAGTTTATTAAGCAAATTAATATTTGGAAATAATTCTATAATTTTCAGGCTAACTCTCTTAACTCTTGTCATTGTCAGCAGTGTGATGCCCTCAGCTGAAACAAGGGAACAGCTCCTCCATGGATGTTATTTTAGAATTAATTAATTTTTTTTACTTTCCCATTCCCAGAGGTGGAATAACACTTCCCCAGTTTCTTCTCAGAGTTGGTCTTACTGCTTAGGGAACTTACATTGAAAAGGCTTTTCTCTCGTGAGCTAGAACACAGTCAGCTGAGCAGGTCAGGCCAAGCCAGACTGTATCTCATTCAACAAAGTAAATATTTAAAGCTTCCTCTTAACATTTAGCTACCACATGTACATTTATTAACTATTAGTTACACTACCATGTTCTTCTCCATTTTTTATTGCTCAATAGTCTTCTGCCTTCTGTTTGTGAGGGAGATGTCCTCATGAGGAAGGCTTGCATATGGAAAAACAGTGTGAGCAATTTCTTGAAATGCAGTCTTTTTGTGCTTACTGAAATGCCAAGCTTCCTACTGCCTCCATACTTTTCAGCAGTTCACTTTATTAGACCCCACCTGTGAAGTGAAAACGAATATGCTTATTGAAGAAAGCTTGCTTTTACTTGACAGGTTTCAAGTACCAGATCTAATTATCGTGCCATAAACTGACAATTTCAAAGGATTATCTTCTGATAAATACTGTGTTAAAGCCAACACAATAAACAAATTTTCTCATCATGCCAATTGGAATGGAAACAATATTTTCCTTGCCATGGGCACACTAGAACAGTAGTCAGGCAGAAGCTGTAACAAAAGCAGGTAGAATTTTTATCATAATTAAACAGAATATGTTCAGCTTCAAACATGGAACTGGACATCAATTCCTGCCGGCAGCTACTATCCATGTTGTGTCATTTAACAAAGCTACCCAAGAATATGATGTTCTTGCTGCTATGCATTTGCTCACATATATCTATGTATGCACCCAATACTGTCTTTGAAACTCTTTGGTTTCAATCTCATTAGAAATTAGCAAATGTTTCTCAGATACTTAAATTATTTAACAGTTCATGAAAATATGAAAATGAATAGGAGAGGAGATTCCATAAATTCTGGACAGAAGCTGAAGTGTGAATTCAAAAGTTGTAAGACCTAAGAATATCCCCACTGAAAACAGCAGGATCTTTCACATGTGCCAGCCTGCGAACAAACCTCCATCAGAGCTCCAAGACAAAACTGGTTGGTTTTAGTAGATCTGGTGATCAACTCCTTTAGAAAGAAGGTGATATATTCTCTAAAAGACTAGATCAAAGGCAACTACCTGTTTGCTGTCCCACAAACTTACAAGACCCACTGATCTGGAGTCCCTTTCTTGGTAGCTTCTCCTAGAGGCTACTGGGCTGTCATGTCCCTCAAAAGTGGTGTACTCCTTTGCAAGCAATACCCTGTAACAGGGATATTCCTTGCAGTGAAAACAAATCATCATCCATCTGCACAATTCTCCTCTTTGATTTAGGAACATGTAGAAGTAAATGTTGAGCTTGACACCATTATTTGTTTTCTTTTATAGAAAACTTATAGATGAAGCTAGAAGTCTGTATGATAAAAGCACTGTGCCTACCATCTCCACCCCTTCCAGATAAATATATGGCATGAAATGTGACAAAACTGTGCAGATCAGGTTCTCCTCCTACCATCCTGGTTTCAGATAAGCCATCTCTTGAAGGTTTTACTTTGTTAGTGTCACAGAACTGAAAGAAAAATATATATGGAGGAGACAAAGACTGAAAGAAAAAGCGCAATCATCTGAGTAATACAGCCTTCAGATCTGTAGCCACAACATACGAAATTAACAAATCTTGCTGCAGCCTTCCTGAGGCACAGGTGATATAGTCTGAATCTTCTCTGATGCTGATTCCAGCACCAGCTGTTATTGTTATGTTACTGAATCTTTTAAACAAAAAGTTAGCGATGCTTCGAAGGACTACGAGTGAACAAAGTTTCTCCCACTTCATTTCTGCTCTCCAACTGACCTGATTTTGCTGAAAAAAGAGTGAATGAACCGTCCACAGGGGTTTTCACCCCAAGGTGTCCGCTGTCTTGCAGGACAGTGCTGAGAAGCACTGATGTATTGCATTTATTCAAGACTGCAATACTACTCTAGTACTGCTGTATCTTTCACATATTCACATCACTATTGGACTAATCTCTTGATGCATCTCTGTGAAAGAATATACACATCTGTGTACTGGAGTTGTCAATATGTAACTCATAATTAGTTTAATTATATTGCTGGCCAACACATATTTATTGGGTAATTCTGGCAAAGCATCAATACCTCTTTAACCACACTGCACTCACACGTGTCAATTTTGATATTCAGAGCCATGTCCCATCAGGACAAGAATGTGAAAATTAATTCAGATGACATGTGGTTGGTATGGTACAAATAAACAGTGTTCTGACATATCTCATAGGCATTTGCATAACTGCAAGGTGCAGGTGTTTCCAAGAATCCCTGGCATGGCTTATGAATGACAGAGTATTTAGCTTCAGGCTTCCTGTCCAAAATACATTCCAAACACTATGGTAAGAAAAGAAACATATCGGCATATGGAATAATTTCTAAATCTTACTATATTAGACAATGATGACTTTCTCAAGAAGCTTCAGATAAGTAGGAGGGAAAGACAAAAATCCCAAGAGAAGGCAATTGTATACATGGATATGAACTCGCAATCCTATATACATGAGATGTTCAAACCCTTTGGATCAAGTTTCTACAGTAAGCTGCCAATGCCTTGAGATAGACAATTCTTTTCCTGTTGCTTGCAGTTGCCATGAGTTTACTGGAAACACTGACTCATGCTTAATTAGTGGTGCCCTGGGTTATTTTTATGTTGTTTTTATGTGTTTATAGCATCTGCTATTTTTAAGATAGGTATTATTCTTCAGTATATTTCACCATAATCTCGCAGAATGATTCTTATGTACGATATTGAAACCTGAAAAAAGAATCTTTTCTATATCTTATTATGACTTAATTCCAAGTAGACAAATCTATGGATGATAAGCTTTCTTCATGTAAGTCCGTTAATCAAGTAATGGATTGGTTATTAACTAATACATGGTGCTGGCTCCACACCTAAATTCCTCAGAGATAATGAAATGATACCTATTAGAATGATTGCACAGCTCTCTGTATCTGCATGGCAACACTTTTTCTATCTGTAAGGAGAGCAGGAAAGTAATAAAATTGTAAATCCATGGCAAATCTCAGTGGAAAACATCTTTGCTTGCAGTGTTTGTGCACCACATGGTGCATGCTTCAGAAAATGCTAACTCAGCAAAACTGCTGAATTTGAAATATCGGGAACATTCATCTGCCTCTGAATTCAGTTATGCTATGTGTAAAGATCCTGAATAGAATCTGACAGTGTAACAGCAATGTGGAATTGCATATTAAAAACACCTAACCTGTCATTAAAGACCTCTAATTATAGTCATCAGAGGAATCCCTGTGCTGCTACTTGTCATGCTATATCCATATCTCATTTTAATAGAAGATAGTATTTCTGACTATGTTGCTTAATGTACAATATCTGAAAGTTATGGGCCTGAACCTGTTCTCATGCAGGTCAATGACAGTTTTGCCATTGTCTTCAATTAGAGCAGGATGTCATTTTATGACATTAGAGTTTCATTTGCATTAATTAATTTACTTAGTAGGTAATGAAAAACTTGAAAAAACAGCCCTCTGGCTCATGAGTTTCACACTGTATTTAATACTTTCATTAGGAATAATTGCACTGATAAACTTTTAAGCAGAAATGGGTAAGACGGATCAGTGTATTGGGCAAAATCAAGATTTCCAACAGTTGGTTGGAAAGATCTGAGACCTAGCCTTGTTTTCTTTAATTTGTCAGCAACTAGGTCTAGGATGTTGAATATTTAATGCTTAGAAGTGCAAGATGTAAGCACAACTACTCCATACTTTATGGAAGTATATGCTTTATACATCATGAAGACACTTGCTCAGCAGAAACTACAGAACTGGCAGTTGGTCTTCACGTCAGCAGCTTCACTGGGAACAGCAGGGATAGATGATGGGTGATGAGGCTGAGGTGCTTCTTCACACCACAGCTGAAGCCAGGAGCTACCAATGTGGGAAGACCCATACAGATGTCACTGAAGGCAAGATACTAACAGCATCTGTAATCTTAACATCAGGCTCATGCCTGGGAAAGATAAGAAGCTGCAAAAACAGTGATGGAAGCAGTTCTGACAAGCTAGCAGGATTGCACTGTGCCAGGTGCTGGGGATGTAGCATAGTCCCAAAATGCAAGCTCTGGGACTGCAGAAACATAAGGAGCATATACATATACAATATAAGGAACATAACACTTTTCACAGAAAGGAAAGGAATTAAATAATCTACTGGTGAGCCAGAGACAGCTGAAGGATTATGGTGGCCTCCTGGAGAGGTGGTATGGCCCAGAAGTGGATGTACTTGTTTGGGATTTCTGTGATTTGAATGATCTCCACATGCTGCCACACACTTCCCCCGTCTGGAAGACAGAAGTCTGGCAAAGCCTCTTCTCCTCCTGGGCACTGTTTCTACAGCCTGGGCGTAATAACTCCTCTTTACCTCTTAAGGTTTCTGTTTTCGTTGGGTTTATAAGGTGCTTCGTTACCCAAGTGTCAGGAGCTATAAAACTTCAAGATCAATTGAAAACCTGTCAGTCAGAACTTGAAAACCCATCAGTCTCTGTATTCAGAGCTTTTTATTAAATTAAGAAGAAAAAAAAGGTGAGACAATATTGGCTTGGGGTCTGCTTGTCCTCTTTAGCATATTGCTATGATTGTCTTGGAATACTTTTAGCCAGGCACTGTACTTTATGGACATTATTGTAGAAATACTTGATGAGCAAAGCTATTTTATTAATTGAGTATTCTCACTGTAAGTCATGTGATATCCCAGAAGACACTTTATAAATAGAGTGTATTTGCATCAGGAGTTTTTCAAGGTTCTCTATTTTACAGAATAATAGTTCACAGCTTAAACTAAATCCACTGAGGTGAAGTTTATCAGTTGAGCACTTTAATAAAATGAGATCAAATGCAATTTCTAGTGGAGACAACAAATGCTTCTTATTTGGCATGATATTTTACATATCTATGTATCACTTTAAAGGAGGTAATTGATGACTTTCCTCTTGTAGAGAAAATGAGTTTGCATGGCAAGAAATGAACCTATACATATGCCTCACTTGGACCAGCCCTTTCTATTGAATTCTGAAGAAGATTTTCATCTATGTTTTCCAGAAACAATGCCAAATTAATTAAAAAATAGCTAATTAATTTTATATTTTATGACACTTTTCACATTTATTGCTGTTTGTGGCAATCACATAAGAGTAGGAAAAAACCAAAAAGCTAGGAGTGCTGCAAGGGAAAACATTGGGTTAAGCACATTAAGACAAAAGTTAATTTGAGCTTTTTTCAAAAAAATGGAGAGCTAATGTCTACGCATATGATGTAACATTTAGCTCTTCTTGTTAGCTAGACAATAATCTGCCATATATTCATTTTTTAGGCTGATGCACTTTGATTTTTTAAAAATAAGAATAACACAGCAGCTTCTTTTTTAACTCTTAGCTTACCACTTCACTATTTTAGTGGAAGGCTCTGTGTGTCCTTTTGAGAAATACCACTTGTTTAGGAAGTTCTTTAGTTCACTTGAAAGACTGGCAGTTTAGAATCTGTGAATCCGTACTCCATAGCTTATTGCAGAAATTTTATTTAGATTTTACCCCAATTCTGATTCAGTTCCACTTTAAAACAAAGTGACTTTTATCTCCCCTGTGAAGGCAAAAGTATTATTACACAGAAAAGCCTTGCAACTCTGGAAACCCGATTTTTTCCCTTTTTTGTTACTGTTTCTTCTACAATGTACAGATGAGGGAAATTTAAAAAAGGGATTGCTCTACTGCTCACAAAACACAGACAGAAACACTTAAGCAGCCTGTGCCTCAAGGCTTCCGCTAATTATTGTCAAATTTACCTTCAAGTCTCAAAAGTAACAATTTTTGCTTGATTACACAAGGACATCTGTCCACCTACTGTTTTCTCCCTAAAATCTGATTGCTGTATCTGTAGATACAGTCTTTGGACATTACCTTCTTACAAACTTCTAAAAAAGCAGCTGCTAGATGAAGGATGGAGAGCCAGGTTGATGACACCACTATGGAAAAGAATGTCACCCAGGCTCAGCGGGTTCCTGTTCTGTTTGGCTTGTAAAGCGGTCAATGAGTAGAAGTTCGATGACAGGCCAGAAGACACAGCAATCCTTCCAAACTGGCCACTGAAAATG
This sequence comes from Oxyruncus cristatus, assembly GCA_013399855.1. Classification (NCBI taxonomy): domain Eukaryota; kingdom Metazoa; phylum Chordata; class Aves; order Passeriformes; family Cotingidae; genus Oxyruncus; species Oxyruncus cristatus. Next base: position 356,102 of record VXAY01000707.1, on the reverse strand, counting down.
CTGCTCCTTTCTCAGTGATGGAGAAAGAGGCAGGGAGGGGAAAAATAGGGCAATGGCTCAAATGACAGTGAGCGCCTTATGGCGCAGGGATAGAACTGATGCTATTGGAATAGAAAAGGATATATAGGATCTTCATACAGAAATGCAAATTGGCTTTTATTTTTGTGACTGCTGTTAGCGGTACAAGGGATTTGAGTGTAAGTAGTTCAGTAAATTGAGCAGTTCAGCAGTTTTAACACCTCAAAGGTGATGAGGGGGGCTTTTCAGATTTAAATGTTTTAAATTTTCCATGGGGAACAACACTGCAGAAACCAGAGCCAGGCCAAACACTTTAAAAGCATTAGGACACCAAATCAAGGTTTAGTTTTCACAATATGTATTTTTGCAAGGAAAAGTATTCTTCATTAATTTCATTATCTATGAGATAATTTGTTCAATATATGACTCAATGCATTATACCATAATGAATAAGGGGCTAAAAGAACTAGAAAGAACACTAAATTTAGATTAGAGATGACATAGTTTTTATTATTATCTCTTCTACCTTTCAAAGAATGGTGAAGTTTAGCTTTTACTTCTGGAGAACGCAACAAGATGTTTTGCCATGTTTACTCATGTTAGAGTTATTAAGAATCTTCATTGTTCCAAAATATTCATTAGATATCGAAGTTATATATGAAGTTAAGAAAAGTTCACATATGATCTAATCATTAACTCCAGTCAAACAGAACTTCCTTCACAGCTTTCTTCCTAAAACCGTACTTTGTTGCAGAAAGACCCATAAAGGCATCTCCACACATCTGAAGAGGAGAAACGGGGAGAGGAAAAGCCTTCATTCCTTCAGCCTTTAAGATGTTGAAGGGCAAAGGGCTTGATACAAACAGGAACAAGTAGATTTAGTATGAGCTGAAATCTCATGACTGAATCTTCACAACAACTCTTGTTGTAACGGCTGGTTGTCTCCAGACTTCATTGGCACTATTTGCATGATGAGCAGCAGAAGTCTTCTTCTGTGACACTTGGGGAGTTATCTTTGGCTTTACTTTCATAGATTTTCATGAGACAAAATGTCCACTGAAATTTCACACCTGTGCCAGAACTAAATTTCAGGATGTTCCATTTGAATCAATCCAGCTGGAAAACCACCTCAAAATGAAACTCTGAAGCCTTTATTTGATATGAGCTTTCTCAATAAAAATTTTTTTAAACAAGACGCTGAACTTGACGAGATACTGAATTTTTTTTTTGTCTAATAAAATATTGAATAATGCATGATCCTATACAAACTAATGGATGCTCAGGCAAAAAAAAATGCTTATGCAAAAATGTTTCACACAACATGTAATGCTTAGAAAACATCATGCAAAGTTATATTTATTATCCTATAGTTTTTATAACAGAAAGAGTGATCTTTCCAAAGGTAATTCTTAGTTAGATAAAATTAGACACTGCTAGAAGATATTCAAGCACAAAAATGAAAAACTATGCCCTTCTTGTTCTGTATTTGGAAAGCTGAAGAGTTCAGAATCAAAAACAATAGTTCTGAAGGCTGAATGGGTAGTTATGATACAGCACATGGCAAATGATCTACGGGACCATTCTTAGTATTTTTCAGTTCAGCACCTCTCTGTGGTTATACAACTGGGAAAACAAGAAGGACTTATGTTTCTTGACATGTGTTTTCAAACCTGTTGGGAATTACTCAAGCTGAAGTCTTAAAATGATAGGCAACACCGTGAGCAAGATAGTGCCACTCTGGGATGTACTCCATAAATGGCAGGTTACCTTCACAATGCAAAGTACACCAGTTTTGTAACTCAGAACGCAAAACAGTGACACCAAAGTCTCCAAACTGTAGAAAAAAAAAAGGTTGCTGTAGCAATTATTCAGCATACAAACTAATAAAGAAACAAGCACTTGGTGTTCAAAAGTTTTACAGTGTCACTGAGTACATTTTAATTCCATTTGTGAACATCAAAGCATCCCAAAAACTGAAGAGCGTGTTCAGCTCATGTTTGACAGGCTGAATTCTAAATGAAAGACCATGTTTCCACATCCCAATAAAGTACACAACCTGACTGTGCAAACAATACTTAAATGCTTCAAGGTTTTTGTTTCTGTATAAAATGCCTGCAAAATAGAAAGCTTTCATGGAAATGGATTCTGAATAGAAGAGGATACACGAAATCATAATCAGTTGTTATGTGAAGTATTAGCTCTTCTTTACGCTTTCATTTGTAAACTTATTCTCAGAACTGTTGTGATGTCCTGAATGTATCTCTGCCTGTGAGAAAATATTCTTAACTTGAATAGTAACATCAAATCCTAAGAAAACATTAACAATATTTTGCCAGAGGACAAAGGGTTCAGAATCTGCTTTTCCACTGTTAGAGGCTCTGCACCTTTTCTTTAGTGCAGCAAACACAGTCAAAATGCATAAAGAGGTGCCATGTTTAGAGCACTGTCAGTCCATAATTTCCTGATTTTTTTAAACCCAAAAGTTTTTTCGCTTGTAAAGAAAGCACTTCTGTAAAGGAAGTCAGTACTCCTTCCATTTAACAGCCCTGTGTGCCAGCCAGAAATCTTTGCCAACTATTGTTCAATGTAATTAAATAATTAAAAAGTATAAATATTCTGATTATTGACTAGCTGTTTTGTTTTGAACCTGTCAAAAGAAGACAGACAGCCAACAGGACAAATAGACGAGAACACAGAGTAGCCTCAACAAGGGTGCTGCTGCCTGTATGAAATAGTGCAGGGATAAGTGCAGGGAGCATGCACTGTAATCCAATTAATTTTCTATTAAAGGACATGTACAGAACAAGCAGCAGCTGCACACAGGTCCTGTTTCATTCATCTCCTAGAATCTAAGTTTCAAAAGCATGTCTGCAGAAAAGCAGAACATATAATGGAAAAATGCCAGATTTCCCAGTACACCAGATAAGTCACATTTTTTCAAGGAAGTAAGCAATGGTGATGTTGCTCCTGAATAGGAGTTTATTCTTCCGACAGCTGCACTGCTGTAGGCTCTCTGCAGATTCATGTAGGCTATTCCTCCCGAAATCCCGGTTTTTGTAGCTCTCCCTACACAGAAGGACAATAAACTTCTGTGTGTTCCCTGTGGCGTTGCTTCCCACACATCAAGAACGCCTGATCCATGGGCCTGATTAGGCAAAGTGGTATGTCTGGTTTTGATGAGGCACAAGCTGTGGAATCCTCAGAAACCAAGCTGAAAGAGCACTGAAACCAGACTTGTTTCTGGAAGGAGTCTGTTTTGAATTACACTTCCTATTAGCAGTAGATTTAAAAATTAGGGAACTATGAGTAAATCTGGAACTTAACAAGGCTTAAAATAGGCCTGGGTCACAAATCTTGATGACTGTGTGATGGGCTGGTCTTCAGTGCAACAACAAGGAGGTCTTTAACAAAAAACATAAGTAGAAAAAGCCAGAGCAACTAGAGTATGGGGAGGCGGGAAATTATAAAGGTAAGTTATTTCTTCCCATCTTATGTTCTGAAAGTCAGGATAATTTACACAAATGGTAAACATATGGAATAAATTATCAGGGAAGTGGTCTCAAAACAAAGACTACAACAGAGTTCAAATGACACATTTCTGGAACAGAAATAGATGGAGCCATAAAGTCAACACAAAAAAGTAGGATTACAATTAACCTGAAAAAGGGCAAGTACATTAGACTACAAGCCATTTTCCCATTTCTTATGGCAGCTTCCCAAGACTGCACATCTGAAATGTGTAATTTAACATAAGCCCAAAGAGCCCTCCTTGCCAACCACAGAAAATTAATCAAACATATTCTAGTACCAGATGAGTAGTAGGTATTTATACAAATAAAGAGGCAGGATCTATTTACACACATATGCACCCAGATGCCTGTGTATGTTTATTATAGTTGAATTGAAATTAGATAAGTAACATTAAAATCATTAAGCAACATTATAAAGATCAGTTAGTTCACTGCTTGAGTTTCGGCCAGGCTGGCCATAAAGTCAGGTAATAAAGCTGCAATGCTTTGAAAACGCTGATGTATTTGAAATGAGTTGTTCTATGCGATTAAAAGAGATGTAAGAGGTCAGGAGAACAATTTAATCTAACACCATGTCTACATTGCAGACTCCAGCGAACACAGCTACCTCAAGCAGAAGTACAAAGCTGTTTAATATATCTGACTAGTACAGCTGCACTGCCAGCTGTGCCACAAGTGTTAATATATTTACACTGCTGTAAAGCTGAAATTTTATAAATGTAACTTCTTTACTTGCTGTTTTTCCTAGACTGGCATGATACACGGATATGCTAATGCAACCGCAGCTGTAACACAAACACTTTCTGTAGCAGTAACGCAGATACAGCCAGAACCGCCCAGGCCACAGAAGCACATGCTAGGAGTTTACTTTGACTGTTTCTACACTAAACACATTACAACACTGATGTGCTCCAAATGCAATGACCAGGGATTTGCGGCAAAAAACATACCAAAGCTGCTCCCTAAGCAAAACTTGAACAAAGTCTGCCATTCCAGCAGCCCAGCTGTGGTGCTGAGGAACAGCACCTCTTCCTGCCTATGCCCACACACCTGTACTAACAGCGCCCATACCAACGGACCTGTTCCCACTACTGCACTTGCCATTTCTTATTTCAACTGCGTGCCTCGTATGCATCTGACTTCCTCAAATTCCATGGCTTGGTTTTGCCACCTGCGACCACTGGGACACCCGCAGGGCTGGGGCGGGGCTTTAGTCCGCTATCCCACACCTGGCACCGGTAGTGCCAGAGGGCCAAGTGGGGTAAGTCCAGCACCGTGCTGCGAACAACGTCTGGAAACAGACCCGCATTTAGACCCCCAAACACCATCCTCCCCTCCCACCGCCCCCGACACCCC
>VXAY01000707.1:310035-350570 GCA_013399855.1 Oxyruncus cristatus | reverse complement strand
GGCGGGGGTGTGCCGAGCCGGGGTAGCCGAGGCGTACGGGAGGAGCAGCCCCTGGAGCCGCGGACCCGGCGAAGCGCTGCTTGGCGATGGCGGGGCGATCGCTTCCCCTGCACGGGCTCGGGGATTCCCTCTTTCCCTCCCCCGTTCCTCCTCCCTGGTCACTTCCCCTCCCTGTCCCTGAGACCCGCAGCTCCTCGGTTCCCTTTCCCGCAGGGGTGAAGAAGCGGTCCGTCCCCCGCAGCCCCCGGAGGTTGCGATGTCGGGGGGCTCCGCCGGTGGTGCGGGGCTGCCGCGGACACGCGTGTGCGGGGTGCGGCCGCCCGGACACCGCCAAGCCGCCCTGGGGAAGTGACTCCTCCCGGGGTGTGCGGGCAGGGCCGACTGCCCGAGCCAGCTGATAAAAAGTAATGAACTTCCCCGCTAAGCAGCTGAGCAGTTTACGGAGGGGATGCTGGTTTGCTGGTGTGTTGTCTTATCAGTCACACACCTCTGACCGTGACTGCCCCACGCTCTTGGGAAGCGTTGGAGCGTGGGAATGGGATGATTTCTCACCATGCAAGGTTGTCACAGCAGTAGTGTCAGCAGAGCATTCAGAATACGAGTGGTTGTCGTTTACCTTCAAGACTTTTATTTTTTTAAATTTTGTTTGTTTCGTTGTTCATTAAAATAAATTGTATACTTAAAGTTTGGCTTTACTGTTATCTTTATTGAAAAGTTTGCTGTGCAGAGAGCATTTTAGTTTCAGTGGGACTCTCTTTTGAGAACTTCTGTTTCTGCCACAGGAACTCGTGTAGCTCTGACTTAGCCATTCAAATTACCCATGCTTTTTGAAATCTTCTTTCTGAGGTCAAGCACTCGATTACATGGCTGGGGATCTGCTAGAATCTAGTGCAGCTCGTCATTGCCTTCGAAGACTATTCTTTTTTTAACAGTTTTGATTGTAAAAGCTAATGCTTGAAACGTAATTTTCTCACCACATCTCATCGTCTGCCAGCTGTCTTAAGTGTTTCCTAACTGTGGTTTCTAAGTATGTTATTTGCAGATCATAACATCTGTAGTAAAATTTGCGTGGAAGGCCACCAGGAAAAAAAAAAAAGAAAGCTTTTCATCCATTTTATCATGGAATAGATTCTTAATAATTTAGAAAGAAAATAAATATTACCCTTAGAGAGCCTTTCCAAACTTTGGTGTTTTCTGAGGCATTACTGTATTCTGAAGCTTGTGATCGGATGAAGTGTGTTTATGTATGTTTCGGGGTGTATGTGTGCATGTGTGTTTCACTGGGTGAAGCTTGTCTTGAAACTCTTGGAAGTTTTAAGTCCTTTAAGAATTTTTTTTTTTGAGGGGGAGAATGTGATACTGAGGGGATCATTCCAGACTGTGATTTGTTTTTCAGTCATGGTGCCTCATTTACACAACTCTTCTTCTCCCTGTCTTTATCCAGTCTGCCGTGGTAAGAGCGACACAACAGTTTTTATTTTGAAGTGAAACTGAGAACACCTATTCTTCCTCAGAAGAGTTGTGTATATGTGCTTTCTGAGTCTCTGTGATCAGCAGCCGAAGTTATATACAGATATCTAGTGTTTGTACAGTGTGTACAACTTCAGCTTTTCTGGAAGAAAATGAGATGGTTTCTTTAGTGCTGTCTATAGAACTGAAATTAAGAAGACAATGGAATGATTTACCAATGATCTTTAAATATTTGTTTTATTATTACTAATAGTAACTAATAGTTTGGGGGTTTTAATTTTCACTTTCAGAATTCCAAAGGGAAACAAATATAAGGATAATTATGATTATACAATGTTAAAATTAAATAACGTATTTAATGTAACAAAAATATGGCATTACTTTTTACAGTTTGTGTGTGTTAGCTTCTCTTTTTTTTTTTTATCAGTCAGGTGCATGAAAGTTATAAACTATAGTAATCCAGGCTCTATAAACAGTTCTTTCACTGATATGTATGGGAGCTGGTTATCTTTAATTTTGCACTCTTCTGCTTCTTTCTGTTCAAATTATTCATGTAGTGAAGATGTATGGTAATTGAGGGGGAAGGGAGCTCTGTAATATCTTTACTATTCATTGAGAAACTCTTACACAATGTAAAGACTGCAGTGAGTAGATAGTTATTAATTTCTGCATGCTCTTCTTTGAAGGTGCTTCTTAATGTATTATTTTAATGGCTCACAATTATTGATTCAGCACCTCTTTGAGATGAGGGAATATTGTTTTCCCATTGGTAAAATCAGTGTAATAAACAAGATGTGATTGGGGTCTCAAAAAATAGTCAATGTTAGAACAGAATTAGAATTCAAATTCACCTATCTCCATGCTGTGCTGGTTTCTCCAGAAAATAATCTGAGTTGGATGTCTATATTCAGTGGCCATTATGAGTGCCAGGCACTTCTTCATATCAGGTTCTGTTGAGAACATGCAGTTAATGGCTAGCAAGAAGTACAGTTTTTTAGCCTGATACTCACTTAGCAGTGAGGCACTCAGAGGTACAATATCTCATAAATATGCTCTTCTGCTCTTCTTCCTTTTCTTGGCCTTTTTGCCTACTATTTCCTACTTCTGCAACAAGTGGAGGAGTGATCATATGGATTTCCTTATCCCTGCTTACTTTTGATTGATGGTTAGAGTATGTCCACCCACTATGCTGAACAAGGAGGGGTCCTACTGGAAAACATACTAAGTGCTCCCATAGTTAAACATGGTGATAGGGGAATAAACACACCGGGGGATGAATTAAAGTTGCATAGGAAACTTTTTAACTTGTGAGTGCTTTACTTTGAACCTAAACAATATTATATCTTTAACGCAAAACCAAACTCTGTCACACATGCTGGCAGGGTTACTGTAGTTGCATGTCAGTGGCGCTGAAATGTTCCAGGCAGAAGCACAGCTTGAGCTCAGGGCTAACTGCATTAGCTGGAAACAGGAGGAAGCTGTTTCTGTTTGAAGGGGAAAGGTCAGTGTGGCAATAGGCTTATTGCATAGGATTATTGGGATTGCACAATCCCATCCTGTCTCCTCTGACTTGTTCAAGTGGTGGAAGGGAAACACTGGAGGCAGAAACAGGGTACTCTGATCATGAGATGAACTTCTGGTAGGAGGAGAAAGTAATTTTGTTGCTCTGTTATCTCCTCTTTTACACGTGGGAGATGTGTGGTAGTGTATGTAACTTCATTCCCTAACGGTGTCCCTGCACCTTCTAGATGATGCTTGAGATTTTGGAATTTGGTGAAGGAAGCCTAGCCCCACTTTTTTCTTCTTTTAAAAAGGTATCCTTTGTTGTGTTTATGTGTTCAGGAGAATCTTTTTGTGGGTGTTTGGCAAAGTGGAATGTTACTTTTTTTTTTTGTTGCCTTAAATTATTATTGGTTACGTATTGTTAGAGGCCTGCTCACTTTTATTTTTCCTTCCTCTTTTATGCACACTCTAATTTCTGGCTTGTCTGTGGTTGAGAAGGAGTTCAGAGGCTGCTTCTTCTCCAAAGGCATATTATTTCTTCTGTCATGTAAATCAGACTGGTAGCTTCAGTCAGTTTGATTGGAAAAAGATTTCTTGAGGATTTTCAGTAATGCAGATTTAGTTGGAGGTAAGACTTCTTTATTTTTTTAAAGTTTTTGGTGGTGTCACGATCATTAGATATATGTATCATTTATATCTTTTCCCCTCTTCTTGGAACTCGTGACTATAGTGTGGGTAATATTGCTTTTTTTAAATTCAGTTTTCCTTTCACACTTGGCAGTATTTCTTGTCTGAATCCTCTCTATTCATATTTTAAAAGTTACAAATATTTTTTGGTCTTAAAATAGAATAAATTTTTCTCTAGTTCATATGGAACCTTCTATTCCATCCTAATATCTATTTTCCTTGGTCTATTAAACAAAACCCCAAAACTAAACAGAAACCAATGTTCTTGCGCTAGAGATCATCTCTACCCAGATATTATTCAGTTTGTTTAAATACTGAGTTGTATTGTCCAAATTGCCTTTTTCAGTGTGATTCCTCTGATTTTTTTCTTCAAATTAATATTGTTTGCCTACTTGGTTTAGTTGCATCTTGAAAATAGCATGCAGAAAAGGGCAAGGCAAGAGAAATACAAGACAGTGGATCCAGTGCGTGAGTTTAATTTAGCTTACCTTTTATTTTTGGGTGCTGCAGTAGTTATATTTACCCCTAATACCCAGAATATGAACAGTCCTTTTTCATCTTCCGTGTCAGCTGTTCCTGGACTTGCTCCTTATGTGCCTGTCATAGAAAAAGCCACCTAGGTACAATGTAGCTCTTCTTCATTGGCTGCTTCAAATTTAAAAGGATATTATTGTTTAAAACTTTACTCTTTTTTTGAAGTATCATTTTCGTGTTTCCAAGGCTTTAACAAATAACCAGTTCTTTCTGAAGAATCCATCTGTTCAAGATAAACCAGCATGATTATTGTAGACATCTTTTAAGTAGACATGTGTTTACAGCTTTGGTAATATGTATGTATTTCAATAGTAATGGATTAAGAATAGAAACAGTGAGGTGAAAAAAATGCACAGAGGGATTCCTGGTAAGAAATAACCTCCAGTGATTTGAAACATAGTTCAATTGTCTCTGCCATAAATTTGGGAATAAGTGTCATATACGGGTGATAAAAATGGCATAGGCTATTTTTTATATACTCATTATTCACTTAGTTTGTCTTTTTCAATTAACATGGAGTCTATCTTTCTCATCTGACTGGGTTTACGTTTCTTTCATAATCATATGTCAACAAACCATAATAGATGCAGCATAACGTGGCATACAGTGTAAATCTTTAGGCTAATCCCTAACATTTTTTATTATGGTTCATTTGGAATCACTTTGTAACTTGATCATGATTTGTACTGGTGGGGTTTTTTTGTGATATAGTTAATATACAGCTTTATCTTTTCTTACTTCTTTAATGTAGAGAGAGGATGCTCAACTACTCAGCCAATGAGATTAGATATATATAGTCCTTGATTATAATTTGTCTTCTTTAATCTCTTAAAAGAGATGTCGTATCTTTTTATTTCATTTGAAGACTCTTAGCAGTTTGTGTCTACTTCTGCTTTCTAAATCACTAATAAAAGTGTTGACCATCAACGTTTTTTCATGATACTTACTTTGTGTGTGTCAACACAGCAACATAACCTTGCTTTTGGGGATTTAAGGTACAGCAGTTTTTAAAGGTGGTCTTTTCCAGGACTTTGCGCTAAAAGGAATGCTCACCCTCTTGTTATGCTGGATGAATGCGGTATTTTTAGACATCTTGGAGTTTCAGTCCAAGATTGTTTTACATCATGTGTGCTGTTTCTGATTAGGTGTATATATATTTTGAAGGCAATTTAGCAAACTCTGGAGAGAGACTTGTAAGTATAGTTGGGAAGGCAGGGGGAGAGCAGAAGCAAAATCCTCAAATATTTCTTTTTGTAAGAGAACAGGCAGTGGCAGATATTGCTTGATAGTTTGTCTTCAGACCTGTTCCCTCTTAATGAATTGCATGAAAACTTTGAAATCAAATTAATTAATTGCTTTCTACTGCCAGCCCATGTAAAGCTGAAAAATACATGGCAGTCTGTTTAATGTTGGTCACCTTTGGACAGTGTGTGTGTAACAAATGTGCCTGACTTGCAGCTACCTTCCAAAATTCTCTGGCCTGCCTTCCCACATTCTCTAGCTGGCAGCTGGCTTCTGCCTCTCTCAGTCCTTGAGGTGGAGGAGAGAGATGAAAAAAGGCTGGTGGTTGGAGGAATTGTTCTGCCAACCTGTTATTGCCTTTATGTGTGACTTGTAGTACCTCTGGTGGGTTACCCCATGCAAGTGACCCTTGTCATATGATGGATGTGTGTCCAGCTTTGGAACAGGGGCCTGCGTTCTCCTTGGTCATGGAGAGGGAGCTGTGTGCGTGCCCTGCTGTATGAGTGGAAACACACCCATCTCATCACCAGTGTCTGATACTTCTCTTGTCATCTGCATGGTGTGAACTTATGTGTCCATGATGAAGTGACTAACTTTTTGATAATGTGATTGGACAAGGTTTTGGTTATCTGCTGGAGGAGAGGAGAAAGGAAGACCCAGCACACAGTGTTCGGGTGCTTCTATGAGAATCTATTTGGCCCACCCTGACAAAATTGAGGTAGTTCTGTGCTAAGTATGTTTGTTTATTAAGTGTGACTTATAATTACAGTATTAAACCCTGTAAACAACAATAGTGCTATGATTTGTTATGATTAGCACTCTTTAACACAGCACTTGCTTTGGGCTAAAAATTTACAATGTTCTTGAAAAATTCCATCTGTGTGTTTTCAGCCTTCATTAAAGAAAATAGCTCCAAAGACTTTAAAACAATTAAAATCTCTCAGTGTTGTCTGTTTATAATCATTGAAGTAAAGAGAACCATAAACTGTTTTAACAGTGAAATGCAAAATAAATCTTAGCTTTTCTCCTTGTAAAAGAAATGTAGATGAAAATAAGATTAAAATGGCATTTTAGCTAATTCTGTGAAGTGGCACTTAAGGTTTGAATTGTATGAGCTCGTTGAAGTGGACAGAGCAAGACTGTGGTGTGACTTCCTTTTTCTGTTAGTTAGTAACCTACACTGACAGAGCATTTCATTGATCTTTCAGTTTGGTAGCTTTTACTAATTTCTGCAGACAAATGATTTCTCTGGGAGAGGGTGCAAACAAATTTAACATTATGAGAGTTAAGAAACAGAGTAACAAGTATGGGTATTCAAGCTATCAGGCAGTCTAACACAAGCTTAAGAAAATTAAGAAGTGATAAACAGGTTTCCACAGTTTATTTCTTGGGGTTCTTAAAGGGTTTGTTTTAGTGTTTTCACTGGGAACAGCTGAGTGTCTGCAATGTGTGATACTAAATTAGCTGATCAGTTTGTTAGGATGAATGTAGGGAAACGTGTAGTTTGTTTTGTTTGCTGTGGGGTAACCGATTAGTTAAAATGCTTTTAAATCTGAAATCTGTTCAAAGGGGTTTTCTTTTTGGAGTTTATCTTTTATTCCTTTTTAAATTCCTCAATGGATCAACTGCTATCAAAGCATGAAACGCATCTACACGCAAGTGCTTGTGACTAGTAGTTTAACTTTCTGTATCGTATTAACCTAGCAGAGGAGAGATCGAGTTGTGGATCATCCTGGAGAGGGAAGAGCAAGTTAAGTGACTAGACTTGTGGTGAAAAATGGGTAAATTTTGCTGCTTCTGTTTGAAGTTCACTGTATGAAGCTTGGCTCTGTCATACTAAAGTCCCAAGTTCTGTTCCCATTCAAAGGTAAATCACTTTGTGCAATGTCAGAGAAATCACAGGAACATTCCTTTATGTTAAGCCAGTGATATAAAGCTTTCTCTAACAGCAGGGACTGCTCCTTCTATATTCTTCCACAGTGTGGAAGTACTGGTAGTGAGGAGATGATCATAACTTAGATAACTTGCTGGCTTCTTTTCCAGAGGAGCTTAGGATGTTACTCATCTTGTGCATCTGGCACATCTTGGACGGATTTACAATGCTAGATCAGAACATGGCTTGAGCAAGATATGTAACGTTCTGTGTAATTGTGAGTAGATAAGAAAAATCTATGATGCAGTAAAGTGTATTTTCAGGTAAACTTTAGCATCCTGGTGAAGATCATGAGTATGTCACGTCTGTCTTCATATTTTGGGGTTATGAGGAATCAAGCCATATGGTTTCTCTGGACATATGGAAGTAATAGTGTTCCATGATGAGTACAATGCTTTCTGACTGTGGATACCTAATCTCTGAGGACTTGTTTTATCATCTCGTGGGAGAGGGAAGCCATCCCAGTGGTGTCTTCTCTGTAACTGCTGCTATTTAGAAACAACAAACTTGTCAGGATCTTGTGCATGCTTGCTCTCTTTCTGTCTCTCCCCTTTGCCTGTCTCCTCCAACTCTATGCGTACTGAAAAAAAATGCAGCATCTACTTCTGCCCTGTCCCTCCATGGCTGAAAATTCTGTATTATTTCTGCTTTAGAAGTCCAAGGTTTTTTTGGAAAAGAACAAATTCTGTCAGCACTGTAGTTAGTCCTCAAATTTCTGTATTTACAGTATATTTTAAGCCAGAAGTGGTAATTCTTGCTTATGATAGTCAACTGGGTTTCTCTTCCACACATACTCCTTAATTATCTGAACATTTGTATTTGAATAAAGATTTGAGAGTGAAAATCTGAGGTTCTGAGATGGCAGAATTCTCACCTGGGTTTTGAGCTTTTCCAAGGAGTAAAGAAGCCCACAGAGTTTCAGTGAAGACTTTTGAAGTCAAGTTGCTCCCGATTTATAAACATGACTTATTCCTCTAAATTTTTGCATGTTGCTGCCTAGGTAGAACTTTGAAGCTGCTATATAATTTTTGAAATAAATATGTAAAAGTATGAAGGAACAAATATTTAATCAGGCTGTCTCTCTTGGAGTGAAAGGTTGTCTGTACTGGAAAATCCTGTTAGGTTTCATTGAGAGAAAAACTGTTGATGGTTTTTGTTTTTGCTCTCAGTAGTAAAAGTATCATTTTTTTTGACCCAAATTTTGTAGCTGGTCAGTGTCTTTGGATTCTGTAAATCCTCATCTGGCAGTTTGATTGGCAATTCCCATCATTGGAATTTATGAAGATGTGTACTTTTTCCATGGGTTAGGACAAAATCTTTCTGGGGGTGCTTGGTGTATGGCAGAGAGGCTGTTGGGGGTGTGTCTGGAGGATTCATTAATAGACGTTAAGTGCCTTTCCTTCTGTCCTTTTAAAGAAGGAATGCCGTAGAACTGAGTGAGGCTCTCCCCCATTCGGAACTTCATTGGAAAATATAATGGGGAAGATTCTCTGTCTTATGAGGAGGGAGAACAATATCATTCTTAAAACCCCTAAAATACTTTAAAAATGAATGTTTTTGACACACTTTTTGAAGACAGAAATCTAAACATCTAAATAATAATCTGGTAAATTATTTATAAAGAATGTCTTTGTAATAGCTATGCTAGTGTTCTCAAAGGGTAACTTTTGACTTGTTTTCTTGCAGCCTGTAATATAAGGTGTGATATGTTTCTGTTTTAAGAAAAAAAAGCAGGCAATTAAATTTTTAATTTAGGATATCTGCAGTAAATATTCATGTAAACTTTTGCGTGCAAACATTCGAGAACTTAGCTGGCTGTTTGGTATTTCTGTATTAAAATGAAATATCTGATTGGAAAAGTTAGAGGATTAAAATAGTACTATCTATGTCTATTTGCATCTACATGGAGTGAGCCAAACTGTGTGTGTATATATGTATGTATATGTGTGTCTATGGGGGGTGGGCAGGCACTGTGTGAGGGTGTTCTTTTACTTACGTTTGCTTGCTCTTATTCAATGAGCAGTTATTATCTGTACAGGTGAGGCATTTAAGTTAACAAGCAGGATTTTCTGGTTGTATTTCTACTTTTCTGTTTTCAGGATAGTCGTATGTGGATTGGTAACTCTAAGAATTTTACAGTTGCCTATTGCCATTGTTTTTGTTAATGAAGAAAACATACTGCTGGAGGAGTTACACTCCCCCAAATTCTCAGACACTGCATTGCTTTTATCCTGTGGAATGGATATTGGCCATATTAAAAGAACCATGGTAACTTGTATGGAATGCTTTGTTTCTACACAACTATATAAATGTATCATCTGTATAAGAATGAAGAATTACAGTGCAGGTTAGAGCCTTAGTTTGTGGTTCTACAAGTGCAGGTGTGCTTCATTTTAAGTACACTGCTTGACTCTTTGGATATGGTTATTTTGCCTACCTAGTTGTTTCCAAGGTTAAGGCTTTGGATATGAATCTTTAGTCAATCAGAGAGTTTAGAGGCAATGTGAGAACACTTGAAAATACTGTAACCAGTAAATGACCTATATTAGGAGCTGGGTAATTGTTACTGCTGAAATAATGAATTACTCAACCATCTTTGAAACCTGAACTTCTGAAATAATATGGCAGGAATACATGAGTAAAGTCTATATTGATGTTTTAGCTTTATCTCTTACTTTAGCTGATGGAAAGTAATTGTTACAGTACTGCAATTTATTAGGACTTACACAGCATAATGAAGTGAGCAAGAATCAAATGTCACCATAGGATTTGCTGTGCTAAGCATAAATAGATAGGGAACAAATGTATCCCATTTAGACTCTGAAATGAGTGTTAACTATGCTGTGTGTAGGACTGAAAATAATTTTCTTAGTTTTTTCACAGTAGTATCAGGACAACTAATTACAGCACTATTTTATCTTTTATTTTTTTTCTTTATCAGATGTTGAAACATTTTTTTCCCAAATGCTAATAGGAGAAAATCTATCCAAGAAAGCAAAAGAAAGAAGGGAACTTCTTCTTAAGAAGATAAAGGATGTTAAGGCAAGGTAAGTAGCTTCGTGGTTTTAATATGTTGTCAAGTCACTTAGTGATGACTTAAGTTTTTTACAATCTTTTAATAAACATTAACAATATCAACAATTAAAAACCCCTAAGTCCTGATTTTGTCAGGACTTCATTTTTCTTGAAACTGCTACAATTTAGTAAGGAAAGGGATCAGGATGATTTGTCCCATTTGAATTGCTTAATATTCTGAACTCTGACTGCAAGCTCTTTGGGTAGAGCTTGCATTCACTTCAGCTTTGGTAAGATTCATTAAAAGATGAGAAATACAATGCCTTAAGATGTGAATGAGCTTCCAAACACCATACTCAGCTGGTGTAAAACAGTGTAATTCAATGCTGACTTTGCTTTACTATACATTTTGTTGTTTAGCTCTGTAATAGAAAATTGAAACATAACTGAAAACTATTTGTAGATCATAAGCTTGGGTTTTTTTTTCTGGCAGTGTTAAAATAGTGAAGTATTATGGCAGTCAAAGCAGAGGACTGTGGGTGTTCTTGTTTGTTTTAATGTCAAGAATGATTTGAGACTGTTCCATGAAGTTTTAATTTCAGTCAACAATTCAGAAAAGATATTTAGCTATAGTTTCATTTGCACTACAGAATTTTCTTTGAAAAATCTCTTTCTTGCAACTCTAGTCAACTAGGATATAGTTCAGTACTTGCTGTTCTTTTCACATTGTTTCTAAAGTGCTGTTGTTTCTAAAGTGTTTTTCTACTGATCACTCCTGTGTGATATCCCCTAATTGTTCATTTGATGACATTCTTCTGCCCCTGAAGCAACTTGTTTGCAATTTCAAAGAGGGCACAATCATCTGGTGAGGGCATCCTTCTTTGCATGGCCCTGACTGTAGGGAGACATGAGATGTGTCCCAAATTCTTGTAATTGAAGGTCTCTGTGCCTTTCATTCAGGCTGTAAACGCTTAGGGAACTAGTTCTCTCCTCTCTGTTAAGGAACCATGATTTTACTTATTTATTTGTGCTTTCCTTTGTGGATTATTGAGTTAACTGGGCCTTCATAGAAGACTTGCAGGTACAGCACTACGACTTTTTTCTTCCGTCTTAGGACTGAACTGTGGTTTTTTGGATGATGAAATACCCAAGGGAGGGAACTTGCAGTTATGAGCACACCCTTTGCGATTCACTTTTGTGACCCTAATTTCCAATTCATTCCTCATCTCCTGTAATACTGTTCACTGTTAACAGTGTTTTGCTTTTCATGCAGGCTACAAAATACATGCACATTCTAGTCATCTTTGATTTTCACATCCCGCATGTTGGGCTATGTCCATTACTGCCACTTGCAACGCTCTATTTCTTAGATCTGGCCTTTTATCTCTGTTGGCATTTCTTAGTTTCTTACCCCTAGACCCTTCATTTCTCTTTTGTTTGTACTTGCAAGAATCTTCTTATTGACTAACCTGATATGTGTACTCCTGCTTATTGTCCATAAAGATGATCTTGGCAGCTGCACTTTGTCAGTTTTTTCTGATGAAATCCTCCTCTTTTCACATAAACTCTAGTCCATGAATGCTTCTTGAATGCCATTTTACATAACTCTGTCCTGATTATTTATCTGTATCATCACATTATTTTTGTTTCTGAAATACCAAGTTTTAGCTCTAAAGAAACAGTACATTTTCCCCCTGGGATGGTAGAATTTTTTTTTTAAGGCATGAAATAAGTTTAGATCTCCTTATTTGAAAAAGATTTTTTCTTTAGGCTTTTAAATTTTTGATTAATTATTAATACATTTTCATTTAGATTTCTGCAAATTTACTGCAGCTAAAACAACTATTTGTTATTATTTTTTTTTACTTTTCATGCTGACGCATATTTTAAAATATGCTCAGTGGCTTTTACTTGTGCATGAAAAGTTTTGAAACGTGTTAACATTTAGAAGGTTTACTAAAATTAAAGATGCTTCTGTATGTTTATACCTTCAGATGTCTGAGTAGATGTATGTTCCTCAAAAAGGCTGCTCTGTCTGAGTTTGGTTTTGTTCAAGTCTTCCTTAAAGTGACTGGGGATTCTCTCAGCTGCAAAGGGAAAAGGAAAACTGAGTAAATACTTGAAGCCAAAGATAAAGACCTCAGAATTTTAAAGGAAAACTTAGCGCTAAGTTTCGACTGTGAAACTTGTTGAAAACTGGTTGTTGTTCTGTGCCACGTCCTGGCACCGTGGGCTTGCAAGTGTGCCTTGCCTTACGATGTTTCTTCTTCTTCTTCTTCTTCTTCTCCCTACAGTTACTCTCGGGAGTTCTCGGAGGAAGGTGAGTCCCGTGCCCCTTTCCCACCCGGCGCTTCCCCGGTGCCTCGCGCGGCCGCGGCCGAGGGCGCTGGCTCCCCCTGCCGCGGGAAGCGGGGAACTGCGGGAAGCTGCCCGGCACTGCCGGAACCCTCGCTCGGAGCTGGGTCCGCTTCCCGCCACGGAACGCATCGGAGAAGCTCTTGCTGATGGAAAGACTAGTTTAGAAATATAGTTCAGGATTTAATACGTAATGGAGCTTGTTGTGGAGATTATTCGCTATCAATTTAATGTAAGCGGAGCTTTATTAGCAGTAGTGTAGCCTTGCGAAAGACCATGTGATGCAGGGTTTTTTTTTTTTTTCTTTTCCCCCCGGAGGAAGTGTATGCAAAGTAGCCTGCTTAGGAGATAAAATTTTAACAGGGATGACTTATTTCAGCCCTTTTTCTTAACGTTGCAAAAGTCTTCAATTCCATAGTGATGTTTCTTTAACCTTTTAATAGGATCATCTAGTGGCAATATGATATTGGCTTTCGATCCACACTGAATGAATGTTTTCATAGTGCAGCGGGAGCTCAGACCTTTAGCTGGAGAGGAGATGATTTAGTGTGCGAGTAATGAAAACTGAAGTGTGGGTTATCTATTGTCTTCCAGTGGAGTTAAAACAAAGCTGCAGAGTTCAGTTTAGAGAAGACTGAGGGTTTGTTGCTACAGTGTTCTGTTCTGTAACTAAACCTGGAAGGGCTCTTATTTCCATGATGCTAATTCTTGAGGTCATGACCTACAGCCTGTGGATGCTGGTATGAGGGTCACAGTGCGAGGTCAAAAAAGCCTATGCAAAGCTTCATTTTTTGCAGTGGTTGAAGAACTGTCTGTTTCTGGATGAGGAGGTTCAAATGTGTAGGCTACAGTGTGCCTTCTGATAAAGTGCAAATATGTAAGTCGCAGCAGTCAAGTAATGTTATAACAAGGCACAACAAGCTCATAGATTTCTTATGCCTGTTTAAATCAAGTTATGCAGCCATAACAGTTCAAGTGAAAGGTAAAATGCAACTTGAAACTTCCAAAGATTGCCAAGATTTTGTAAGTTCAAACTATGTGATTGTTTAAAAATTGTGTTAAAATAATTTGCTGGGTTTTTTATATTGCACCACAGCACCCTTACAGAGGAGAAAATGTAGTTTCCCTCCTTTCCTCATTGTCCAACAGAGCTAAGTGTGGGAAAGTAAAGTGTTATTTTATTTAGGAAATTGCTAACATGAAATTAGGTGAGATGGTTGTTTCACTGAAAGTGCATCTGACCTTGGGAGAGCATGTTTTTGAAGATTTGATAACTTTCTGAGGCTCTGACTCTCTAATGAGCATGAGTGTTGTCTACAAAGAGTAGACAAAGAGTCTACAAAGAGTAGAATTTGCGTTTACTGGTTTGCTTTATTTGAAGGTGAAGAAGATTCTAGTCTATTTACTTTCTTCAGAATTTCAGAATCAAATTCAGAATTTCTTTCAATTCAACAAATTATTAATAAAAATGAGATTTCATTATCTCCGGCAAAATGGGTGGTTTAATTTATATAGTCTGTAATTGCGACTGCATAACTTGCTCTGAATTCTGTGAAATTTATATTCAGTCTTATTCTTTTCATTAGAGTACATTTGATTCTTAAGAAGGACATATTGCCTTTTTTTTTTTTTTGTTAAATTCTTGTCATGTGTCTCTAGTTCAGATCATAGCACTATGTACAGATGGTGAAGTTTGCCAATGCTGACACTTTAGTTTTCTTTTCGTATTTATCAATAAAGTCAAACTTATACCATTGTTTTCTGCAAGAAAGAATGAATTTCTCCAAATTCATGTGCATTTGAATGCATGAATGTAAAAAAATATGAGAAATTGGAGCCTGCACTTACTTGCAAGATAGTTGAGGGAATGCAATTCAGTGGTATGAGCTGTTGGTATAATGTACAGAGTTCAAGAAGTGTTGCTAAACTTTATTCGGTTATGTCATTCTTTAGGTCTGTACAAATTAGGCGTGACTTGTGTAGGTGTAGAACAAAGGACCCACGTGGAGGTAGGCAGTCAGATTCTTGGCCAGCTCCTAGTGGAACAAAGCAGTGGCAGCAGCTGAGTGAGGTCAACTATTGTGCCCATTCATACCGCTGTGCACACCTAGACATTTGAAAAATGGAAAATTTGGAAAAGATTGAAAACTGAGAAAGCAGTGATGGTCAGTTCCACCCCCCTCCAAAGAAAGAAGAAATATCCTGAAATATAAGGTGAAAAAAGAGAATATCTTTTAGGGGAAAAAGGAGGGGTCAAATCAGATTTGTGGAAACTGTGCTGAAACAAAATAGAAAGAATAAAAGCTATTGTATATATTTCAACTTCATGTTTGCTGTTTTTGGTTTTGCAGTAGAAGTTACTCCATTTTTTAAATACAAATAAAATAATCTTTGTTGAAGCTGAAAGTAAAGGTGAAGAATGGTTCATACTATGTGCCATATTACCATGGTATAGTAATTATCATACTACATAAGTTGTTTTCAAGAATCTTCTTAGTTGTGACCTGTCATCCTTCCAGAGGCATCCAGAAGAATCTGGAAGGCTGAAAGAAGCAGACTAACAGTTTCAGAATTCATATATTTCCTGTATGACGTAATGAAACTTGACTCTAGTCCCTCAAACGTGGCTCCTTCAGCTTGTGAGTTGTTCCACAAGAACGGGTTGTGGGCATACTTGTCACTCCACTCTCTTTCATCACTGAAGGTTCCTGTAGTTCCACTGGCGTTGTATGTAGTTATTAGTAAGTTTAATCAAGCTCTTGTGTGTGGACTCCTGTTTTATGAGCTTTGACCAATAGCACACAGAGTCCTGCCTTCCATAAGGATAAAGCAAGAAGGTTTAAAATAATAATAGTAGTAGTAATAATAATAATAATAATATTGAAGAACACGTGTACAAGTAGAACCAAGCTCCTTAAAACCAAAGTCATCCATGTGTGTATCTCTCAAAAAGTGCATACACACTTTGCAACCAGATTGATGAATTTGAGGACTTTCTTGCATCCTCTTAAAAAGAAACCTTCTGATGTTGTCAGGTCAGTAAATATGTTGGCAAAAGCATCTTTTGTCTCTACAGACTGAAAAACCCCCCAGCTTTCTGGGAGAAGTGAGTACACATGAAAATGAAAGACACAAATTTAATTGTATGGGAAAATATTTAATTCTCGTGTGTGATGCATTATCTGGTTTTACACTGTGACTTTTACACTTAAGTGTATTGTTGATTTATGGACAACGAAAGTCCATGTTGTTCTTATGACAAAAAAGGTACAATTATATTAATATCCAAACCACTAGTTTTTCCTTAAATTTTGTTTTTATTGTTATTAAAAGTTATATCTATTTTATTCTTAAGTTGAGGAACTCTGTAGAAATATCTTTTTCTCTTAGACACTGCTGCCTTTTTTCCTGTTAATTTGAAATATTTGACTCTTTATCTAAGCAGTTTAGGCAAAGCTGAACACTCAGTGACCCGTTCTAGATCTTAGAATTGGGAAGGAACTTGAAAACTAAGGTTATTTGCTTACAAATTAGATTTGGGTTTTTAATAAGACTAATATTCCACTAAGGATATAAAAGTCTGGACTTTTTCAAAGATTCTGACTTAATACAGTTTTTGACGTTTCTCTGTTTTGAGATTAATTGAATCAATACTGTGACTGCCAAAATGTTTAGTTAACAGAACCTTGTTTTCAATTTATGCTAAAAATAGTGCTAAAGTTGGCAGAAGCAGTGTAAGCTCTAGAAACTGTATTTGTGTTTCAAATTCACTTGCCATCTGTTCTTTGCATTTATTTTAGTAAAATATATACTTTTAATCACTTCTTACAAAATATTTTGGCTCAGTGTTGAAAGTCAGACACCAGAAGTACTAGCCAAATAGAGTCATAATATGGGAATTCACAGAAAAAGTTCCCCATAAACCTCTCAGTGCACCTTATATCTGATCTGCAGCATTATTTATGCAGAAAAGTATGATATGACGTTTTCTAATTAGCACTTTTCACTCTGATAAAAACTGGTGAAGGTCCACTTTAGTTTTCATTTCACTCTAGTGTAATAGCGGGTAAATCTGTGTCTCTAGAGCATTGGTGTTATTCTCTATGTAATTATTGGGAGCACCTGTAGGAAACCTTTAAATGACTCCGATGCCTCTGGCTCTTGGCAGAGCAGAGAGTGTCTGGAGCCTGAGACATCTGCTTCCTGGAAATAGTCAAGCTGATAGAGTAGCACTATATGCAAAGGCTTTATATTTTATATCTTTTTTCTTTTCTGTTTTCCCTTTTTTTTTTTGCCTCTGTACACACTTTGTCAGGAAATGGCAGCAGGTAGGAATCTTTTGGACTTGAGAAAGGGAGTCAGGATCTTGTGGTCACCAGAGCCATATGTGGATGCAGGTTCTATATTTTAACACACTTGAACTTTCAGTCAGCAGCATAAATACGTCGTTAGTATTTAACCATAAATGGGAAAGTTATGGCTTAGCTGTTATCCAGTTCTTCAGGGATCATCATGATGTATTTCTGGAGAGACAATCAAATGCATTAAAAGTGTGCCAAATATCATTCTGTCCTGGAAGTCTGGAAGGTTTCACTGTAGGCGAGTCACTGTGTTGTCCCTTTCAGCTACATGCAGCTGTTATCTGTGAAGTCTCCATGCCAAGTGCAATTTCAAGCAACACAAGATACAGCCACCAGTGCAGCACAAAATGGTCTTGTCCTGATATGCATCATAATAATGAGAAGCAGCTCAGGAAGTAAAAAAGTTGGGTTGCTTTTCTTGCTTGAAGCATACTTGCTTGCAAACTTAATGAAGTTTCAGTATTGTTTTAAGAAATAACTGCTGAAGAGTTTCTACTTGACCTTTACAATACAAGCCATTAAAAGCCATCATGTTAATAAAGGACTCTAGAAGGCTCTTCAGGAATGAGTATGTTGGAGCAGATTGCATGGCAAAGCATGCATTGAGGAAGTGGCTGTCAGAAGAGTCCAGTCTTGCAAGGTGACTGCTGGATTGGGTCAGAGCATCTTCTTAAAAATATAAGCTGCCCCTCTTAAGCCCATGCCAGCTTGAAGGCAGCTTTGTCTACTTGTTCTTTTGAAAAACTGTGTAGTGAAAACCTTGCTTGATCTGCTTGATGATCCAGTCCTTTGTTTGGTGGGTTCTTACCGCAGCAGAGATTGGACAGGAGGAAGTGATTTCAACCCGCTGTGACTTGGGACCTTCTGAAATGGCAAGAAGCAGGATGTTTTGACCTACATGTCTTTTTATTTTTGTGAGTTGTTTTATTTCTCTTATACTTGAGCAATTTTAATGCATCATTCTGTCTAGATGTTTTAGAAATAAATTGGAATTGTTATCTGAGGATGTGAGCTAGCAAGTCTCTTTCAGAGACACTGGCTGAAACATCTTGCTTGCCCTTTTTTAGGTAAAGTGGTGGAAGCAGTATCTTTGGATGCTTAGGAGTTCATTACTATAATCTCACTATTGCAGAAGAAAATGAATTTTTGGGGCAAAAGAAGTCTGGATTTTTTTTTTTTAGCTGGATTCTTATAATGTAGTATGGTCTTGTTCATTATATTCAGCTTGTACCGACTGATTTTTTTGGAAGTTTTCATAACAGGGGGGTAGGGACTGAACTACAGCTCTTGTTACAATGAGGAGAGTTTGTTCTATGCTCCATTCCTAATGTGGTACACTTACCCTTTGGTATGCATTATTTCCTAAATCAATAAATAAGATGTAATGGAAAAGGTAGCATTTAATAAGGAACGACACTGTTTTTTTTTTTTGTTTGTTTTTTACAGGCAGCGTAATATATTGATTGTGCTATCAAACCTGTAAGAGATCAGTTTAAATTGCAGAAGCTGGGGAATAGGGTCAGTTCTTATACATATTTTTGTTATTGTTGTGACTGTTAAATATCTACCATTAATTAATCCTTTTTTCCCTCAACTTCCATATAAATCATATGGTGTTCTGGGGAAACAAGAAACTATATTAATGAGCATCAACTCCCTAATTATACTTGTGACTACATAACAGGGACACATTCATGTCATTCCTTTGTGCAATAACTTTTGCAAAGAAGTATTTTTAAACTGGTCATTAATTTTATGACCACAGAAATGAGATGCAAAATTTATGCTGTTGTCATTGGCACAGGTTCAAGGCACTACTGACATTATATGTGATTGGAATGGAATGGCTGCCAACTAATGAGACTATAGACATTTGGTTTGAGCATGCTTTGCTTTTAGATGTCTGATTAGGCAGCAATGCTTTCAATTACGCCTGCAAATTGTATTGGATACATTTACCTGATGCCATTGTTGCTTTGTAGTTCAGTTTTCTATTACGTAAGTGCAAGTTGAGTGCTTTTCTTTAATTTCTTGATGCTTTTTGGGTGTATTTTTAGGTACTTGGCACTTGAAGAGAGTAGTGGTTTATGCTGCTCAACACTGACTCCTATGATTGTTCAAGGAGTAACACATGGAGCTTCAAATGCAATTCTGTCTGCTCTTACTCCATAGGTGGATTATGAACTGCAATGCAACATGTTGATGGAGAAGGATGTAAAGTGGAGGAAGGGCAGAGACTATTCTGAGTGGGAATGTAGAAGATTGCACAGAATCAACAAGAAGCCTCTCTGTGAACTGTCAGGAGCAATATCTTTATAAATTAATAGCATGCACTCCTAAGATGTCTTTTAGCCCTGACACAATTGGAGGCAAAACCCCAAGGATGATACCAGAAAGTAGTCATTCTTTTATGTAAGCACATAAACAGATTGTGAGATGTTGCCTGTTAAAGCTTCAGAGCACATTGAGTCAGCTTTCCTACCAAAATGCTTGCAGTTCTGTACAAATGAGATGATTTAAGTATTACATTTTTCAGGGTATAATACAAATTTACAAATAAATTTATTTAGTCTAAAATAAAAAATGGAAGATTTTTTTTTTGTTTAATCTAGTCCTGCATATCTGCAGGTTGCTTATACTTCTGTTTAGTGTCTGTCACCTATTGTCCACATTTTTCACTTAAAGTGTGGGTACCTAAATTGTATGACATAAGATTTATTTATTTGTTCTGATTGTCTTTCTCAGTGAGGGCTTTTTTTTCATGGAAGTCTTCAAGTCTTGTTTAGGATTTAACACCTAGAGAATGCTTTGAAGTCTATAAAGCGCTGAGTGTGTAATTTCTTTTTTCATAATACCTCAACTTTTATCAATTTTTTTAAGAGCACTTTGAATTTTCATATTGTAGAATAGAATAGATACTTTTTTAATTATAAATCTACATTTAGTGTAGCCATGTTCTTTGATGTTACAAATACAGTATACACCTGTGTCATGGTTTAACCCCAGATGGCAACTAAGCCCCACATGGGATAGAGGAGATAATGGGAAGGGTAAAAGTGAGAAGGCTCATGGGTTGATATAAAGTGTAATAGGTAAAGCAAAAGCGACACATGCAAGAAAACCATAACAAGGAATCCATTTGTTACTTCCCATGGATAGGCAGGTTTTCAACCATCTCCAGGAGAGCAGGACTCTGTCATGTGTAACAGTGATTTAGAGAGACAAACATCATCACTCTGAACATCCTCCCCTTCCTTCCTTCTTCCCCCAGCTTTATAGGCTGAGCGTGACCTCTTATGGTGTGGAATATTCCCTCAGTCATTTGGGGTCAGCTGTCCCAACTGTGTCCCCTCCCAACTTGTGCAACCCCAGCTTTTTCGCTGGTGGGGTGGTGTGAGAAGAAGAAAAGGTCTTGACTCTGTAACCACTGCTCAGCAGTAACTAAAACATGCCTGTATTATCAACACTGTTTTTAGCACAAATCCAAAACATAGCCTGATACAGGCTACTATGAGAAAAATTAACTCTTTCCTAGCCAAAATCAGCACAATCTGGGATAGGTACAAGGTGTGCCCTAAATAAGTATGTTTGTATGTATGTATTAAAAAGTCCCTTGTTCCTACATGTTAGCTTTTATATGAAAGTAAAGCACAAATGTTTAGTGAATTTGAAATCCTAAGCATACTTGGAAAATAGTAGTATGGTGACTTAATGGAAGAGCAAGGTAACAGTGCAGCTATGCAAACCTACGTAAGAGGTTATGTATTGCTGAGTGGGGCGAAATTCCCTGGAGATGTTCTTTCTACGTATATTTTCTACATATATTTTTCATCCACAAGTGCTATTCATTCAAATATACTAAGGTTTACGATTCAGCCCATGATTTTCTAGTGCTGGAGTGTGGTGTTTGTGCAAATGTTTTCCTCTAGAAATACAGCCTAATATTTTAAATTTATACTGTCGCCTTCATGAAGGTTAAATGATAGTATGTTTATGCATAACTAATAAGAGGACATTTTTGATTGGCAGCCAGGGCTTACATATACTCATATATTCTATGCATTCTAGTACTAGTAAAACTTGAGGACGGGAAAAGAGTGGAAAAACTTTTGCTATTGTATAGGTTGTAAATATCTGGTCTACTCTTTTTATGTGGAGTCTCTCATCTAATAAAGATATATATAGGCGGAGAGAGACAGGCAACTGGTCTGTGGCATCTAAGTGTGAAAGATGATCATGCTGGCTGTAAATAAGGCATAATATTTTCTGTTCATGTGCTATCTACTCTGTGTTTTTTTGTTTGGAGGAAGAGGTGAATCCTGGAGAGGGATAATTTACTTTTGATTGGTGTGACAGGTGTGATGAAATGCAAGTATTTTGATCAGATTAACACGATGACTGGCGTGCTACTGGGAGAGGGCTGTGTCAAAAATAGATTGGAGTCAGGTTCAGATTCAGAGCAGTTGTTAAATGGCATGAGAGCTTGAAAGGAAGCTTTCCCAGGAAAAGCATACTAAGTTAATGAAGGGAAAACCAATTTAGTATTCAACAACCTTGGTATGTTAAAGAATTCCAGCAAAGCAAGTATCAGGCTTTGTTGTCTTATCTGCATAAAAAACTTGCTGCAAACAACCATGGTGCTTTCTGGACATGGACTGTGAATTTTCCATGAATTTCCGTTATTGAATAGGAAGGGGTAAACTTGCAGCCATGGCTAGGCAGTCCTACTGATGAGTGCAATTCCTGTGTCTGTGGAGAAGAGTATTTTCACTATGCAGGGGGTTTATTTTAGAATCTGAGAAATTATACAGTGCTCCAAAAAGGAACACGTGAGCAAGAAGGGATATCTGGAGGTCTCAGGAAAGCTTTCTGTGTATGTATATACAAAAAGGCAATGCTTGGACAATTTACTGTTTTATGGTTTTTAAGAAATTTGAGGGTCATTTGATCTATTGGTTCATCAACTTTTTGATTCTCATCTGGTGATTTTTTTAATATTTAGCTTTTCTCCTTCACCAAGATTCGATTTGGGTTTTTTTAGGAGAAATGTAGTTTATGTTCTTTTTCCAACTCTTTTTTGCCTCGATGTATTAAACATATCTGAGAAAAAATACTGAATTTTGGGAGGGAGAACTAAAATGTTGTCTAGTTAGATGAAAACCTCGACTAATATTGATTTCAGTTTATCTTTCCCAGAACTTCACACTTATGCATGACACTGATCAGAGTGCATTAGGTCAGCTGATAATGTAGATTTTGTATCTATTTTAATGAGGCTCTCAGTTGTGTAAGAAATTAATTAACAAAATGCTGCATTAAGCCACAAGTTCTGTCAGAAGGTGATTTCACTTCTGGTTTCGTGGGAAGAATGCACATACAAATTTGCAAAGCAGAGCCTAATTATGTGGGGAAAAAAGTGAAAGTGGGCAGAGGTCGACAAACTGCTGCCAACAATAGTTTGGCTTTTCCTGGGAGTGAAGTCGCTGCAGCCCCGTCCTGCACCCAGACAGGCAGAATTTTGGAGCCTGGTGCTCTCCTTTTTTCCTTCTACCAGTGTTTTTCCTTGCCCACCTCTTTGCTGTGGTGTGTATTTCTTCCACCCCTGTGTTAGAAGCTGCCAGCTGTGCAGTGCTGGGAGCAGCTTCATTATATGACAGCATTTAGGGAAACTGCTCCAGAAACGTGTACATATGAAGGTAGCCCTAGAATAGCAGCGCTCACAGCTGCGCTGGAGCCTATCAGTGTCCATGAGAAATGGGAATTTTTCTATTTCAGATAGGAATTGATATCCTCCTAACTATCAAAACTACTTTCATTCTGTCTGTGTTTGCATGATACACTATTTAACCAGCAATATATTTTTGACTTTTACAGAATCAGAAGATGAGGACAAATCTGAGAAGTCGCTTTCTTCGCCTCCTGATAGTGTCTCAATAGCATCTGACCGATATGATAAAGACGATGAAGCACCTTCTGATGGT
Source organism: Oxyruncus cristatus (assembly GCA_013399855.1). Lineage (NCBI taxonomy): Eukaryota > Metazoa > Chordata > Aves > Passeriformes > Cotingidae > Oxyruncus > Oxyruncus cristatus. The sequence goes on along the minus strand of VXAY01000707.1, from coordinate 327,489 downwards.
ATGTGACACTCTTTACCTTAGAATGTACTAGATTTGCCGGTTTGCTATGAACTCATGTGATCGAATCCTCATGATGCCAATGTTAGTGTTGGAAAACAGATAAACATCGCAGCTGGACAGTTTTGTTACCTTTACAAGAACCTTTAAAGGAACTGAAGAGCTCTCTCTAGTGGTCCTAGAGCATAGTGAAGCTGTCTCAAATTTACATGGTGTTTTCAAACTCATGTTTTTTGGTAACAAAGCATCTTCTGTAGATGCATATGTTTTTAAAGATAGATCAGTGGCTAAAACAGTGTGAATATTTGTAGTAACAAATTGTTTGTTAATCCAGCATTATCAGATTCTTGCTTAATTTTATTGTGCTACTTAATGGCTTACTGTATTATTTATCTAATAAATAATGAAACAGTTTATGTGATTGATATTTTTCTGCAAACTCCACGCAGAATAGGTTCATAAAATATTAAATTAATTATTCCTACAATGTTTCCTTCCATTAAGACAGTTTTTGTTATATAAATTTTAAATTTGAGTTTGCATTTAAAAAAAAATCCTAGTCTCCATAGCTGTTTTCCATGTTGCTTTATTTTGTATTCATTAAGTTTAATGCTAAATGCGGCTGTTCTGAAGACATGAACAATTGAATATTTCAACAGTTAACAAGCTTGCTTTAGCATAGTGTCCATATTTTTGAGATTTGTTTATTGTATATGTAATAAAAATACCTTCAATGGGTAATATATGGCAATAAATTAGGTATATGTACAAATAAATTAACGATGTATATTAATTTGTGGCACTAGAAGTTAGATAGACTTACTAGTGAATGATGTTTTCTGACATGATATGATGATCAAACTGTGCAGCTCCATCTCGAAATACAATTGCTGAATGAAAATATGCTTCCTGCAACATAGCACTCCACATTTTATGTTATCCAGATTATTCCCTTTGGAAACATAAATTGCTTTTATGAGGTATAAAATTATGTCTATTGCAGAACAGGGATAAGTCAAGTACATGCATAAGTGATAAACCTTCTAACCACTGATTCAGAATAACGCAATTTTTTTATGTCCAGAAGTCTGTAAAATGTGTAACAATAATAATCACACTTTTTTTTTTATATTGAGCTTATTGCATGTTGGCAATGTGACCTTCTATTAAAAAAATAAAACCAGGCCTTTTTGCTCTCTGGTTGAAATGTAATTATCACTCAAATTGAATATGGCTTTTAGAAAACACAAGCTAATTTTCAAAACTACAGATGAATGCAACTTTCCATGTATTTATTTTTGCTTACAAACATAATCTTAACATTATTTCTAATTGTAACTTAATAACATGGTACTGATTGCATAAAGGGTATGTGACAAAATTATATGACTGTTTAATAGGAGATATGATTATAGAATTGTTTTGGAACAGTTAATGAAGGAAAAAAGTGATAATGTTCATAAACCTAAATAATGAATGGCTGAAGAATGCTGATGCAAGAGCATGTGAAATACCATGTGAGTTTGTACAGATAAGTGATTAATTCTAGCCTATTTTGAAGCTATGAGAGTAGTTATAATAGCTGCTCAACAATATCTTTGCTAACTTGCACCAGTTTAGGTAGAAATACAGTGGGTGCAATTCTTTTGTATTTGCGTTGATACTTCTGGTCTTTCTGTATTTCATGATAAATCCTCTTTAATTACCTAGTAAGAGTGCAGGACTAAGAAAATTAGAGAGAAAGTGGTAAATTTTTGTCTGTAAATACTTTCATTTGCTGGAGTAGTGTTCCTGTTTTTCTCTTGGGATGTCCAATGTGTCATTCTAAGACCATTTTGATTTTAACATATATATAATCCATCATTCAAGTCTAGCCACCTAGACTATATATGAAAACATATGTTGGGAAAAATCTTGTAAGAGGTGGATTGATCCTCAGAGGTGGCTTTGGTTCAGTCCTTATAGGCATGAATGGGTTTGTTAAAGCTTAGTACTGTATTTTTGTTTTCTAGCAGTCTGTTAATGTTCAATATTTAAATCCTACTCAAGAAGCTGAGTTTGTAAGGTAGATGCTTGATCTTACATGATTACCAGTCCAGTTCGTCAGGGCTCTGTGCAGGTCTAAAACCTGATTTGTATAGGATCAATGCTCTCAGCATTAACAGAAGGCCCTATTTATAGGTAACCAAATTGAGTTGATTTTTATTTATGTTTGAGTTCCATTCATATTTTTATGTAAAACCTTCTGCATATGTTTTCTGCTAAAAAAAACCCAAACCAAAATGGGCATTTCTCTTTATATACTTGAGTTAGACTGCAAGGTTTGTGTGAGTTGTGAAAGTGTCACTATTTGACTTCGCAGCATTACTGTCAAAAAATAATTTGTGAAGGCACCCACTTGGTAACAGATAAAGAATTAGTGTATTACATGTATGCTACAGTCATTGTAAAATCGTGGAGTTTTTGTGTGACCTTTGTCTAATGGTGTATTAATTACAAGAGAGATAATCCGTTTAACAATAAGTATGGGATAACTAAATTAGCACAGGTCACCTAAAGGCCTTTTGTCAAATCTGATTGTTATGTTGTCCTTTTGACTTTTACCTTATGGTAGGCACTAACAAAGTATCTAAACTTTGATGGATTATAAACTCTAAACATGATATGTATTTTTCATAATGCTAATGTAATTTTCTAGGTACTGAAAAGGTCAAACCCCCACATCTCTGTGTGCATTCTAAGTCTGTCTTTCCTTTTAATATTTCTTTTTCTCTGTTCCTCTGGTTCAAAAGTTCACTCAGTTCCCAAATGGCCACCTAATTTTCCAGTTATTCCCTCAAGCCATATGTGTTTTGGTTTCTTTATGGTTTATTAGGTACTGTAGGAAAGTAGCATAAGTTATATCATCTAATGAAATTCAAGCACACTTCAGTGATGCTTTGACTTGATTGCTGGCAGCAATTAAATCACAAGGAAGGAGAATGATGCATAGGCTTACATATCCAGACACCCTACAGAAATTGGAAGAGGGATAAAACACAACAAAACCCCCAAATAAAATAACAAAACCCAAAACCAAGACAGACCAAACAAAACAGCACTGCCAGGCACTCTGGTCTTAACTTGATTTTTTTTTTTTTTATTGGCTAACAGCCTGATTGATAGCAAAATCATAACTTGCTGTATGCTAACAGGCAGAGTTCACTTGTAGGTTATTGTGAGCTGATAAAGGGTTAGATGGAGTTTTGATTTTCGCATTGGTCCTTGGTGCACCAGATTAATGGAATTTCAATGAGAGACTGGAGTAGTCACAGCTTTGTCAGAAAAACAGATGGAGATTCTATAGCCATGTCTGCTCATTAATACCAGTTGCCTGAAAGGTATACTACTTCTCTATACAAAAGACTCAACATAATTGATTTTTGAGCGGGGTATTTTTTCACTTATTGATGATTAGGTTTCTTGCAACTTAAATGACAGGTTTTTGTATAGTACATTGTATAACAATCTTATGTCTAGTAATTTCTTACTCCCAACTGTATTTTGAAGAATATGTGTAGTGGGAGATACATATGTCTTGATTAGTTAAAAAATGAAGTATACCAAAATACTTAAACATTGAAATACTAGGACTTTCTTTCAAGTTGGTAACAAACTTATTTTTGGTTGAGATGTTAATGGGAGAAAAGTTACTATTTTTCATTTACTTTTCATGTTTCTTAGGATGGTATTAAATACAGGCTCAATGGCAGGCTGAAACTTTCCTATTTAACAATGTAATCTTCTTCTATAATATAAAGGTATTTTTTAACGGTAAATTTTTTTGGTTTTTGGTATGGTAACTTGATTCCATGGGTAGGAAATGCCATTAGTATTTAGGAACAAACTTTCTGACTTTGTAAGTACTGAGTGAGAGAAAACCTCTGAAGAAGACATGTCTGTTTAGCTCTACAGAGAGTATGTCATTGGATAATAACTGGATCTAAAAATGCAGTGAGTGCTGTGATAAAATAATTTAGATCATCACCATTTCTACGGAAGGTCAGAAATGTTGCCTTGAGCTTGTAAGGATGAAAGAAGTACTAAAAATGTGTCTGGGGACTTGTATGCTCTTCAAACTATTATATTAGGCTATAGCTTATGAATAAAATATGGTTTTTAGTAGAAAATTCTTGAACAGTGTGAGAATCTCATATTAAATCTCCCCATAGTTGAAGTGGAGGAAGGTAGGGCTAAAGCAAGCTAAACAGGGCATTTGGAGAACTTTGAGGAAACAGAATAAATGAAAGAGTTGTGCTTAAACTGTTTGTCATCAAAGTGCAGTCTTGAAAATGAGCAAAATTTATTGCTCCCTGCAACATGCGTTTCTTGCTATAATTTTTGGATGAAGCAACAGGCCTTGGCACTTTGTTTTCATACAGCTCCTTTGGAAAAGTTCTATGCAAGTCTTTGCATGCTTGAGTCGACTGTTTTACATGATCTATAGTATTTACTTTGCGTGAACGTCACGTTTTGCATTCTGATTGATCAAGTGAGAAAGAACAATTTTTTGACTGAGTTTTGCATGCTGCTTCTTTTGACATTTTAAGTCTCAAATACAAATACTGATTAAGCTTTTTTCCCCCCCCTAATTTTTCCTGTTTGTTAGGCACAGAAGTTTGAAGACTGTCACTGAAGAAGGGGGGGGTAGAGTTCAGTGTAAGACTCTATGCACACTTTCTTCAACTACATTCCTACTGAGTTTATTTTTGAGGCACTATATTAAAGCAAAAACTGTGTTCCATCACAGAGCCAGCTAAGCAGTGTTAGCAAGTAAGCAAGGTAGTAAAGGTTGGAGAATGGAAAATGCACTAAGATTTTCTGTCCTTTCTCTTTTTGTCCATCTTATGCCTCCAATCTTGTATTGGTTTACCACTAGTTTAGTAACATAATCATGTAAGTGTTTGCTTGTCTTGGGGATGACAGCACTGGAAATTTACCTGAGTTATTCTAGATGAGTTATTTCCTTTGCAGTATTCGAGAGAGAGTTACAAACTTAAGTTTATGACAGCCATTCAAAGGAGAGGGAAACCTCTTTATTTGTCTTGCTTTTCCCATAGATAAATCTCATTGAAGGCAAAAAACCCCAGGTATTTTATTATTTCTTATAGCTCTTTAAATATGCAGGCTTGAATAAAAAAAGTCATATTGAGGGGAAATAACATCTAGGTTTGCTTGAACTCCTCATCTTTGTTAAGAAAAGGTGGCTTCTGCTTTCTGCTCTTCTTAGGAACTGGCAGAGGGCTGTAGCCCATCATATGGAAAATAGGTAAAGACAGGACTTTGGCATGCTAACTTTGTTCTGAGGGGATGCTAGTTTTTTTCAGAATTGTGAATGGGAAATAATGTAATTTATTATTTTGGTATAGGTTGGTAATTCTAGGTTTTCATCAATGATTTAGTAGACTCTTGCTGTGTCTGAACAAATTTTGTATGGTAGAGGAAATACTGTGTCTTGCAATGTATTATGATTCTTTATTTCTGGCTGAAAAGGTAATATGATGATCAGAAATGTTGCTTTCAGAATTCTAAAAAACTGTAATTAGCAACTCAGTCTTAAGCAGCAAGACTGAAGCCTAGAATTCCCAATGTGGAATGCTGAGGCTGTCAGAGGAAGGATGTATCAGTAGGAAATTAAACTGAGACACTTATGGACAGCATAGATGTCATCCAGAATACAATCTTTTACAAGCTGGGAGAACACAATGAAAAGTATAACATACTGAAGAGGAACTTATAATATAAGCATTTTTTTTGGAACTCAGTTTATGAGGATATTGGTGCATGTTGGAACATGTGCATAAATTCCCAGATAAAAATCTGTTCATTTAACAGATGAAAAGAGGGTGCAAACTGCTGAATTGCTAAAAGGTCAACTTCTTGTTGGATAGGAGAGGTCTTAAGAGTAAAACTGGTGTATTCATCCTTAGTCTGCGTGAGATGTTTCTTGGCAGGCACCTGCCTCATCTTTCCTGGAAATCTTTACTGGTGCAGTTTCAGTCTCCCTCGGACAGCTTGCCCCAGTGCTGCACTCTATTTGCTGTAAGAGGATACATACCCTAAGCTCTTTGTCAGTCTTTTGACTTTTGACTCTTCTTTTGTCTGTAAAAAACATGACAATAGCATGTATTTTTTTTCCCTCTGTCATGAATATATTTGAAGACAGAATAGAATCTTTATAACTTTCCACATGCAGCTGATGTTGAAACCTTATGAAAAGAAAAAACAACCAAACTGCTTGCTTGCTTGCTTGCTTGCTGGTTTTTTTTAGGAACCATAGAAATGCATATAGCAGCAGTGACTTGGAGAAGCAAAAAGTTTTAAAAAAAGGAAAGAGCATGTGAAATATGCAAAGCTAACCTAATTAATTTTGATTTAAACCATTTGTACAGAACATAAGAGAATAATTTCTGATAGGGAGCAGAAGTTTTAAGTGAAATTTTGTCCCTAATAAAGTCAACAGTCAAGTTAAAAATGGCATCATGTAGGTTAACAGTGTGTACAAATTGGTGATACTAAAATGTTTGAACTTCTAATTATCATAATGAAAAACTTCCTATTAAACAATAAACCCCTGTGTTCTTTTAGCATTTACCTTTCTCCCATGGGAGAGATGACATGGTTTGTTGCTCATTTTATTTCATCTATGTTGCTTCAGTGACTGAGCAGTAACAAAACAGCCATGTATGCTCCTTCGCTAGAACAATATCCACAATAAAAAACTAACAATGACCTGCTTAACCCATTTCTTTTTCATATTAGATCATAATTATATTCAAGATATGTAACAGCATTATGGTAAAAAAAAAAACAAAACAGAAAGCTGAAGTGAATAGATTTTTCTGTTTACATTATCTTGCTTGTTGGCCTAATGTCCTTCTAGATCAGTTCTTATGCATCACAAATAGCTGACATAAAAAGGAAGAGGAAAGGTTTTCCTTCAGGCTCTTGGGTATGTGATAAGCTTTTCAAGTTGTTTTGGAGGCTGTTAATTATGGATTTAGGACGTTATTAATGCTTTACCATGGCTGAGTGATTTTTCTACCTTCTGAGTTCCTGAAATTCTGCTTTCTTGCTGCAAGCGGTAATGGCAAGTCAGCTTCCATTCTGCTCCTTACTCCTTTCCTTGCAGAACTGGGCAGATGTATCAGTTGTAGATGGTAGCACTCATTCACGCTACTCCAGTGGCACCTTGAGTTGGGTGGGTACCCTTCTGGTACCAGAGGTGAGCAAATCCAAAGGATTGATGCTGCTTGGCATTCAAGGCACGGAGTCATCTTTTCCTTCCTGCTGTCTACCAAGTGGGGCAGGAAAATGGTTCTGCCCTCAACGTGTACTATGCAGTAGCCCCAAACATCTTGGGGAGAGCAAACTCTACATAACCATAGTGCTTTCTTGGTTTTAGACTAGATCAGAAATATGTAAAACAACGCTTGTGTGGTACTTCATGTTTTGTCTCAAGGATGAGGCTTTTCAGGTCCTAGTGGGGGAAAAAAAAGAAGTGTAGACTTGCAATGCAAGTACAAACTAAGTTTGGCATGTATATCCATCCTAATGAACAGAAAAAGATTTTTTTCCCCCATATTCCTGGTTTTGTGTTTTAACTGATAAGTAGTTTCTGTAAAGGTGTAAAGTGAATCTATACAGTTTAAGCAAGAACGAAACGGGCCTGTTTTTTCTCAGGCATCATGCAGTCCAGGCATTAATTTAGTGGATTTGGGTTTGTTTCCTTTTTAATTAAAAGCAAAGTTGCAGTGGGCTAATATTTGTCAATTTTCAGATTAAATTTGAGTGGAAAAGTAAAAACTATGTCATGAAAAGGTTTACTGAAGTGTTTTGCGAGGAGAAAACATTACAGATAAAATCTTTATGGTACCCTCTGTATGGACAAGTTCATGATTGCCCTTCTCAAGAAGATGTTGCAGATAATTGTTCACTGCTTAAAAATTTTTAGCAGGAACCATACTTCTTTGGACATCTATCACTAGGCAGTATTAGTTTGATTGGTAGTTTTCTCAGTAATTCTTCATAGATGTTTACTTGGTTTATTTACAATAGTAGGACTTCAGAGTAGACTAAAACTGGTGAATGCCGTATTTTCTCCAGTTTCTTAACAGAGCCTGTTCACCATTATCACTATGATGACAGGTATTGTCCCATGAGAATTTGTCTTCTCTATTGCTGAAAGTCAGAAATAGTTTTGAGCCCCTTTTGGTCAAGGAGTTATGGATGAACCTGTACTGCAAAATGGAGGAAAAGCTTTTCTGCTATAAACAAGATTTTCCTGTCCTTCTGAATATTTCCTCTGTCTACCTGAACACACCTTCCTTAATGGAAAGTACATCACAGCCTGATAATAACTTTTCAGAAATATCCTGTTCTTCATATGAAACGTCTTTTTGCTTGTTCCTCAACAGTCAAATTTTATATTTCTGTATATCACAGAATCATACAATTGTTTGAGTTGGAAGCGACCTTAAAGATCATCTAATTTCAACCCTCCTGCCATGGGCAGGGACACCTTCCACTGGGTTCTCAAAGCCTCATCCAACCTGGCCCTGAATGCTCCAGGGCTGTGGTTTCCACAACTTGGGCATGGGTTATGTCTAAATACTCACGATACATATTCAAAGATGCAGTTAGTTGGTTACGTGCTTCACGTATCTGCACTTGTGCATCACTGCTTTGCATTGAGGAGGTAAGGGGAGAGGATTAGGGTTGAGATAATGTGAATGGGGGCAGAAGAATGTTTGGATTGTGTACGTGGCTGTGCTATAAGATGGAAATGGAATGGAGATGAGAAGTGAAGGTGGTCCAAGTCTTTTTGGTAGGTAATAGATGAATTGTTGTTTTGCAAGTATGGGTACAGGAAATGGGCCTTATTATTACAGTTGCCTGGAAAATAAGTTAATGGAAGTGTTGTCATTGACTTCCAATGAAAAAAAAATTAACCATGCCTGTTTTCACATGGAGAGTCTAACATATTCTTATAATTCTGTCAATTTTGTGTTTAGTAATTTGAATAGTGTGAATATAAGGTGGTGGGGAAAAGCTTGTCTTTTAGTTTTCTAGAACTGCTTTCCTTATATGATAGTAGGAGTGGACTGATTTTTCTCTCTCTAACATCTTCTTCAGAAGCTAGCTTTAATGCTGTATTTTAACAGAAAAATAATTGGTGAGACTGCCACAAATTTGTTTGATCAAAGCATTTTGGAATAGTTTAGCGAAATGGCTATTCGTTATTTGTGTGTGAAAAAAAACTGCCTGCTAAGAGTTGAAAATACACAAAAGAATGTAGTCATAACATAGAGGAGTGCAGAGATACTTTTCCCCCTGTAATCTGTATAGCTAATGCTTGGAATTTCAGGTCAAAAATAAACCCAGCAAAATAAAAACTTTGGTTTTGCTTGTAAACTAGAATATATCTGCAAATTTAATTTGGAAATATGGACTTCGTGATGCGGTTGACAGAGGTAGATTTAAGTACATATTGGTTTTTTTAATGTGTGGCATACCTTTTTTACTGTCTCAGATCACTGGAATCTTCAGGGCTCTCATTCATTTGTGTGATATTTAGTATGTGGTATAAAAATAATGTGAAAATGCCATAGTGAGCTGGTGATAATTGATTTGCTCCATCACACAGAAATACCTCTTGTTTTCCTCTTCCTCCTCCCTTGGGCAATAATCATGGGATCAAGCTGCCAGTCTGTAGATATAATTTTTCCAGCAGTGCCATCTGGCTCCTTGGCACTGGAAGTTGCATTGGCTTCTTTGCCGTTTCCACTGATTTTTGTCAAATGTTAGTCCGTTGATGAGATGTCTTTTGCTAGTGGGTGCTGATTTCTTCCTTCCCCTGAGTGAATATTGTTTTTTATTGGTATTGTAAAGGACCGCTTATTTTTAATTTTTTATTTTTAATGGCATTTAGGACTTAATACGGCATCTCTTTGAGGAAAAATTAGGATTTATTTATAAATTGGTTTCCTTTACCCATGGTGAAAATAGTTTTGCAGGACTTCTGTGTGTTTTGAATAGTCCTAGCTTCATGTCCTCTCAGAGATTTTTTTAGATCTTCAACATTAATATGGAATTGTTTCCTTTTTATTTTGGGAACTCACGTTTAAAAGAAATGATGAATAAACAATAAGAATATGTAGGGTCTGTGTAACAGATGTACCAAGCTATATGATTTGTAATAACTAGCCAACCAAGCTATTCTTTTTATCACAGAACTGCAGTTTTATTTTTGCTGTCACCTTTTCTTAAAAAAATATTAAAAAAATCTAGAAATGGTCGTTCAGTAGGACAAACACATCTGCGTTGCTTTATTCTGTTCAGGCCTTAGATGCATTTCACTGCCAAACAAGATGTAATGACAGTATTGATAAAGAGTTAGAAAAGAATACTGTGTAAATAGTATTTTAATAGGGATGGGAGGTGGGAGGAAAATCCTGTTGATATGAATTATTTTTGTAATTATTACTAGTTTCTTGATTTTTTTTTTTTTTTTTTAATTTTTATTTCCTCTACTGGTCAGAGACAATGATTTAGAGGAGAAAAAAGCTTGAGGAGCTGAGGATCCCAATCAAATAAGAAGAACAGAGTTTCAAATCACACATTTTTATTCTGCTTTGAAAAAAAAAAAAGCTTTGAATATTTTATGTGAATTTAAAAAAAAATCCAAAGCCCTTTCTGTTATTGTGTAAAGTGAGCCCCTATTAATCAGGACAAGGCTAACTAATTTAAATAGTTTATATATTTTTCAATGTATATTTTAACTTCCATTTTTAAGTGCTGTGTCTCAGATGAGTGACCTGTACTCATCCCTGGGTGTAAATCTAAATTTTCTTTTGTATTGAAGATATTTACTTAAAGTTATTCAAGGTAACCTTGTAAAATCTCAAACATGAACAAATGTGTTTAGTTGGCCTATGGGAATATTTTTATATTATTATCCCTAAAAGTAGAAAATAATGAGCACTGTTTCTTTATCATAGTCTTATTACTACCCTAGTGTAATGCCTTTGTTAATAAAATGCTATTAGACTGGTATGTAAATCAATATTCATGCGTTTTCCCAGCATTGCAGAAATTGTCCAGTACCGGAAATTATAGAACTAAAAATCTTAAGCGGGCCAAGGAGGGCCTTGAATGAGAATTTTGTAGCAGTTGTTTTGAATTAAATTTCAAGGATCTCTTGGTGTCTCTTTCTAGTAGCTTTTTTAAGAAAACAACTACAACAGACAGAGTGTCTGAATGTGGGACTCCTTATCAGTAACTTGACTTTGACACAAAGTATTTTTAACCTGTGAGTTCAGTTCTGAAAAGAACTGAAAGATTCTGAAAGAATCTGTAGAAAGGGCTATAATATCAAAGTATGGAGAGCATAACTAAATATGCATGATCTATTGTTAATAGTAAAAATGTAAGTCTTTAGGCTCACAGAATATATTCTCTCATGAAAGATTTTAAGGGCGTAAGTATATCATGATTTTCTAAAATAGCATCAGATCTTCTTTTTGTTCGTAACTAAACGTGAAGATAGAACGTTGCCGCTAATCAATTGTCTGGGATGCCACCTCATTAAGATTTACACGATCATCAAAAATGCCCAGAATTGTTTGTTGGCTATATCCTAACTCAAATATATAAAGGGGATACCACAGCATTTTTCTTTAGAATCTCAGGGAGTTCAGTGACCTTTTGTGGCAAATTATGTAGAAAGAAAATATTTATATTCATTTAAAATAACCTCCATGAAGAAATAGTCTCATTACCCTGTTTGATCAATTCCTTGCAGCCTGAGCTGTAGCATGCTGCTATTGCCATTGGTTGATGGAATACACTGAGAAGTGGCTAATGGTGATGGTGCTCATCAGGACAGGGTTCAGCCAGCGGTCAGCAACAAATAATTCAAGACTGTTTCTAAGTTTGTGGCTGGTGGAATTTGCTTCTTGCCCCAAGCCAGCAGCATTGCTGAGCTGGGCTATTTGATTAGAGGAGAAGCATATTTGCTTCTTAGCAACTGCACATTTGCACAACACACAGACCTATACTGCCTCCAAAGGTTTGTCTTTTGTGATGGTGGAATAATACTTTTCTGTTGATTGACAGACAAAAGAGATCTTTGCAATGCAGAGGACTTTACAACCAATTTTTTCTTTCTCTTCCGTAAACTTATCAGAGGTGCTTCGTAATTTAGCATTGCATGGTGCAGGTTTTGTATCTGCAGCAAGGCTGGCCATGATTTGAACTGCATTTAAGCTATTACTGCTATGCGTATTTAAAGGACAGATGCACACTTACGCTTAATCATTGGTGTGTGCAGCTTTTTCCCCAACAGGTGTACTTAATGGAAATTATTTTCTGCTGTATTTTGAAATAAATTTTAATATGTACATTGCTATTTCCCATGCAGGAGTGCTATTTGTTGTATAGAAGATAATGGTAAAGTGAAAGCTGCTCTCTTCTTAGTGCTTTTTTTTAATACATTGACGGAATTGCAGCAGTGATCACAATTTTAATAGTGATGTGTGTGTGTGTAATTTTCGATGTAACATTTCCCACAGGAAGTGAGTCTACAGGAGAAAATGTGTCTAGTCAGTAGAAGGCAAAGGTATTTATAACACTGGTAAACCTTGAAAGAAGACAATTTAGGAAAAAGAAAGGTTGAGATTTACAGTCCTAGGAGGCCAGGGCAACAAAAAAGCAAACTTTTCTTTTTTTTTTTTTTTAAATGGTTTTATGGCTCTTTTCACTCCCAGTCTGTATTTTGTTGTGGAAGTTTCCATATTACCATAGTAAGAACAATAAATTGCTGATGTGGTTACTGAAATGTTAAGTGAAATAGTGAGTACGGTTAATGTGGATTTCTGCAGACATCTGCTTGCATATTTTCGTAAATAAAAGATTTTTAACTTTCGTAACTGAAACCAGTGAGTACCTTTCTAAATGGATTTTATAGTCTATTAAAACTGTATCTTTTAAGGGACAGGGAGAGTTAGAGCAGGAGTGAACAATAAAAGGAGTGCGGGCTGTATTAGCATGGCTAATGTAAGCATACAGGAGTTTACTTACTAATAACTTTTTCAGTGGCAGTTCAGAGCCAAAAGAGGAGAACAAGAGAGCACTCATGTGGGGAGGCAATAATAAGCCCCAGATGTCCCTCTCTAAATCAACATTAGACCTACTAATGTTTTAAATCCTTTTCCACTTAGGAATTTTATTTTTTTAGTCAGATGAACAATTTAAAATGAAGCATAATCCAAATTTTAGGCCTTTTAGAGAATTTTAGGGATTATGAGAGAGTGAGTCCAAAATGAAAGCATTGGGGGAAATTGGTGGCTGTTCTAGGGAACAGGTATTTGGGGTGTGCATGCTGCTGACCAGGAAGCAAGGTGTAGAAATAGGTACAAATGTTGTTTTTGAGGCCCTGGAAGGGCTGGTTGGTGAGTAATTTCTTTCTCTTCCTTGTTAAATTTGGTGTAAATATATATGAGTTTTTACAAGGGTGTTTGAATGTACTGGTAGGATTTCACAGTCAGCAGGGAGGGGGGTTAGCTTTGGCTTAGTTTCTGAGACATTTAAAGTTGTGATAGTGTGACAAGGTGGCTTCTTGTTATGCTGCTGAATTGCCAAAGAGATGCTTATGCCTGATAGACTTATTTTTATAGCTCAATAGCTGTTAAGGTGTTACCTGTGTTCTACATAGATTTTATGCTTCCTTCATTAATATATGCATAATAAATTAGTGGAGGGTTTTTTGTATTTTTTGGTTGGTTGGTTCTTGTTTTGATATAAGAGAGCCTTTTGTAAAACTAGGTTTTTTGAACATAGTAACTAAAAGTAGGATTGCCACATTATTGCTATTAAAATGCAGCTGTATCTATGGTAGAATGCAGCAGCTTTTACAATGGCACTTTAAACAATACCCAGCAATATAAGACCAGGATGTGAGGAATATTTCACCTAATTGAAATGACAAGGGGGATTTTGCATAGGTAGAAGCAATTATTCATATTGGAGGTGCGCCAGAACGCTGGGGTTATTCCCCTCATTTTGCTAATTAGGCTTTCAGTTTCATTAACAGTCATTGAGATAGTGGGTGACTGACTTGTATATGAACTTAGCTGTGATTCATATAAAGAATATTTTATTGAATTATTGTGGATAATTTTTGTCTGTATAGCTCAGGACAGGTATAAATAAGGAATGTTTTAAGATGTGCAGAACACCAAATAGTATGAAGATTGAAGGCAGCGCGGCTGTGGCTATTTTTGGGTAGACTGCCATAACTAAGACACTACCATGTTTATATTAGTGACATTTTATTACCTCTTTTAAGATAGAGTTTACAAGGGTCTCTACCTTTACAAATGTGTATGTTGAGAAGAGAAATTGCAAACTGGGGTAAATTTAACTTTGAAGAAGTTTCAGGAATCTACAGTTCTTGTCTTAAAGCCTTAATTTAGGAAACACAACTTAATGCACGTGACATCTTTAAATTCCCGTGCCACTCTAATACGCTCTCATTGGTGTTTTTTTTTTTTCCCCTCCCCCTGTTAATTGCCTTTGTCCTTCAGAAACAGACATTTTGAGGGAGGTTTTTGTTTGGTTTTGTTGTCCTTTTCAAGGACCAATAATGAGGTGCAGTAATTCATAACATATTATAGTGATACCAAATAGCTGCTTTGCTGTATTCTGGAAAGGGCCTTGAGTATCTGAACCTTAATTAAATCTCTAGGTCAGTCTTTTTTTCTAGTGATTTCTCCTTTTCCAAGTTGTGTTATTAGGAATGTCAGGTAGGGAATTTCTTCACTATATTTGCAGTTAGTGATGATTTGGGTCTTAAATTAAAAGTAGACTTCAATGAAGAAAATTTACAAGTAGAAACCAAGAAGGTGAAAATACTGTAAAAAAGCAAATTTACTGACTCAATGTTAAAAAAATGATGTGTGTGAAACTGAACAAGCTAAACTGATGAACATCGCCTTAAAACTGAGAAATAAATAGTTTCATTCAGAACTGGGGTTGTTTAGGTTGTTGTTTTGGTTCCCCTTGCCTTAGAACAATATAAACAGAACAATGCTCTTGTAAGGTTATGTTTTAATAAAGAAAAGTTATGCTTTATAGATATGGCCATAATTTGTCCTTTTGGTTTGATAGTTATATTTATGATCCTCCTGTAATTCTTTGTGAATTCTTTGGGACTGAGAGTCAGTTGTCTAGCTCTGATGGCTTTTTCATGTTAGTTTCTTCACACATAGGATTGTTCTAACTAATAAACCAGTGATTCATAAATATTTTGAACCAAGTTATCTTTGTGTGTTTTATTTCCCTTCCATACCCAGAAGTAACTTCTTTTGTCAGCGTGCTTTACTGGCTAATACATGTACTGTTGGATAAAATTATTTAAATGAAGTTAGAACAAACAGAACAGCGATTAGTCACTCTATTTGTTTGGTGTGCCTCTGATCTTGCACAGAAGCAGGCTTTGGTAGTGATATAAGACACGTAATGATACAGCTAATGCATGGAAAGTTGATTCAGGAGTCTTGTCCTTTGGTACTTCTGTGTCACTGACTCTGTGTGGTGTTCTCTACAACAATTTTGTCAAGAGTTTTTGAGAATTTGTTGTCAAAGTATATTATTTTTAGAGGAATGCAAGTTTATGCAAGGAAATCTGACAGTGCATTAGCGTAACTGTTGTAGATGCAAGTACTTTTGTGGGACACAATATAAAAAAGAACCTCTATAATGATGATTTTTTTATTTTGATACAGTTTTGTTGCTAGTTGTAGATTCATTGGCTGATTTGGGGAGTTCAGTTTGCATACAAACTGAGGCTGAATGAAAGAGCCGTGAAAATTGGCTACATGCCAATAAATGAGGTAATGTATTTTTTATGTGTCATCTTATTTTCATTGGATGAAGGGAATTTTAGAATCCTCTACTGTATATATGAATTGGATTAATTCCATGCTTCAGAGAACCTAACCAGGATAAGACCAAGAAGTGGGAGAAAAATTTGGAAACAGATGTGTAAATATACTAGGGGAAGAGCTAGGTTGTGCGGAATGTGTGTAACGGGGACTGGAATTAAGTCTGTCATGGCTGCTGAAGTCCACAGAAATCTCTTCCTCCTTTACTGGAAATGTAACTGTCAACCAAGAAAAAGCCCAGATGGTTAGGAATACAGCAGTATTGTTCTGTGCATTGTCACTTCCTTATTATCACTATATTTACTAGTATTACTATATTCAGGCTTTGGTAGTCAGCATTCTTTTGATGTGCTACTTGTTCACCACTGCAGGGATACCCGCGTTCTTGATGTGGGGAAAGAGGTAGAGTGTCAAAAGCACAGTTAAGTCCTTAAACTAAAATCACTTAATTTTTACAGTTGTTCCTTTGTTTTTTGAGTGACAGTGGGAATTGAAAAAGTGCATGTTAAAACTGAGGGAAAATTTTGGCTTTAGTGGGCTGAACTCCCACAATTTTCAGTGAGCTTTTTGTATGTTAGAAAACAGCATTTGCACTTGACATGATTTTATATTTAGAAAGGAAGAAAGGAGAAGGCAACATTATTAGAATCAAAAGTTGTTTTTCTTGGAAAACCATTTAATTTAGATAATCAGAGCCATCTTATTGTTTACCATAAGGATCCTCTTTCATGTGTTTTCCTAGCTTTTTTCCCTGTCAATCTGAAGTATGCTATAGCAGTCACAGAAGAAAGTATGCAGTTTTCTGAAATGCATGAATCAGTACATATGTGACATCCCAGACTTATACATGCTGTAACCTCCGCTCCGCCCCTTCTTCTCCCTCCCTCCAACTGCTTACATTACTTGGAAAAAGTGTGTGGGTGCGGCACGGGACAATCACTGAAGTGGCAAAGCAGGCCTGAAAATGAAATGTTTTTCCCTGTAAATATTTCTCTTGAGAAAACCAATGGAACCAACAACATTTCACAGCATTTCTAGAAAGACATGAATACTGTTTCTCTGTTATAAAGAGGAACAGTGGAGACAAAGTAGCTCTGACTTGTCCAAGATTGCGAAAGGAATCTGGTTAAGAGCCAGGACTAGTTCTACGTTTTCTAGCTCCTGCTTACATGGTAAGATCTCTTCGTTATGTCTCACACTTTCCAGCTTTCTGAAGTTTTTGACAATTTGAAATGGATATTAAAGGGACATAGGGTAAACTTTTTTCCCCCTGTCCTCAGAACCACATCATTTATTAAGAGATGTCATCCTAATGTGTATACAACTTCCATGGCTTTGAGTGTTATTGTAAATGGTAAAAAGACTCTTTGGTTGGGTTTAGACTGATGCCGCCTTCTGAAGTACAAGAGGTGTTTGTAGTTTTGTATAATGCCTTAGTTTTAATAATATTTTAATATGAAAATGTTGGTGTTCC
>VXAY01000707.1:260035-305035 GCA_013399855.1 Oxyruncus cristatus | reverse complement strand
TGTTGGAAGAATAAAAGTATGTACTGACTGAGTTTGGCGGAGGTTACTGAAACAAGAACTGTTGTAGCATTTAGAGAACTGGTGGTTAAACTGCTTCGCTGATAGACTTCCATTCCATGTTTGATTACTATGCTTTAGAATATATAATTATGGCTATGAACTCAGTGATTGACTTCCTAGTGGTTGAAGAGTGGGGATCGTTAGAGGTTCCAGAACTGAGATCCTTACAAGTCCATAAAGTCTGGGAAAATAAACACAAAAAAATTTTAACACAGGAAAAGCAATTCAAGAGTACAGCAATTTCAACACATGGCTGAGTCTGTAAAACCACAATGCTAAAGCTGCGTCTTGTTTCCCTGTGGCATCGCTTGGAGAAGAGGGGGGAAAATACCCAGTAAAACCCACCCAAGTTAGAGAATGATGTAGACTTCAGGAAAGTGTTCTGTCCTTGCCCAGTTTTAACTTCTGCTGCTGCTAATGGAAGTTGTTTGCTTGCTGGTGAGATGATACTGGAGCATTAATTGAAGATTAATACCTAAATTTGTAATTACTTACATATAAATTTTTCGTTTATTTGACTTTTTTCTCTGATTGACAGGTATGCTTGTTCATTCCACAAATAAATATAAGTTATCCCTAGCCTTTTTTGAACAGTGTCATAGAATCATAGCATGCATGATGTGATTAACACATCAGGCTAAAAACTTACTTCATTGCTAAAACTGTATGGTGCAGTTGCATGAAGTGTCATCTCTGTCCGTATATTGGGAAGATGCTGGTAACTGCTGAGACAGTATTTAGGAATATGCAGTTTGGGTCTACCTTTTGGATAATGTTAACATCTCTATATTTACGCTAGCACGAGTTTCATTGTGCTAAGTACATCTGACAAGTCATCTACATCTTTATGGTAAATTGCTTTGCTTT
Organism: Oxyruncus cristatus; assembly: GCA_013399855.1. NCBI lineage: Eukaryota > Metazoa > Chordata > Aves > Passeriformes > Cotingidae > Oxyruncus > Oxyruncus cristatus. Next base: position 304,108 of record VXAY01000707.1, on the reverse strand, counting down.
TTCAAAACTAAAACTATCTATAACTCAGCCACTTCATTGAAAGCTGCACACAGGTGTTTGGTGCACTAAGGCACTAAAATAATTTATGTCTATTAGTCTGACCCTTCTTAACATTAAAACAAAACTATTTTTGTTGTTTTCTTCAAAAAGCTTTCAATATGATGAATCTCCAATAAAACCAAATGCAGCTTCTGATGATTTAAACTGATCTTTTAAAAGATAAATCAGATTCCATGGATAGCACTGTAATCATCTTGTCATACTTTGTGTGATTATTCACCTTTTAAAAGTAATAGCAAAGTTTTTCAGGTTCTGCAATCTCCTGCAGGTTCCTGGAATGAAAGAACTGCATACATACCATGTAAAACAGACTGCTGGATGAAGCTTTATATTTATAGGAAATTATATATTGACCTCATATTTAATCCAATGTACTTTAAAACAGAACAGGTTTTTCAAGACTTAAATGAATTTAGTGAAGGTTTCATTAAGAAATACTGACAAGGTATCCCTCAATTTGCTAGGAAAATAGTTGTGTCATTATCTGTCATCTTACTAATAAACGGTTCAGAGTTAGGTGTGTGCATTTTAGAACTACAGCTATGGCAGTCTAACCTGTATTTTAAATTAAAAATGTATGTCTTTGTCCACATTGATCTGAACTTAGCACCAAGTTTTCAGTAAAGAAATTATTTTTAAAAAAAACTTCATTGCAATTAAAAATCGTTTCTCCTGGGAGAAAGTAGAGGAAAAAGATTGTAATGATTTTTGTGCATCAAACTTTTATCTGGAGTTGCATTTGGAGGGTATGTTGGCTACTATGAGTGCATGCATCTTAAATGGACTAAAATTTTATTTTTAAACTTCTTCCTTTGATTTGGACAGTGCTGAATGGTGAGAATTTCTGTAAAATTGGATACTTCCTGTTTTTGTGTTAACATAGGCAACAGAGCATAGGCAACACTGTAGTTAACATCTTCTGAAACACAGTACTAATAAATACAATTAATGTTATTTTAATGGACATTTTTATGTTGCAGTGATCAGTGTAAGCTTTCACAGTGAAGTACAGCTAGTACATGTGGTATTGCTACAGTACTAATTACATTTATTGCAATGGCTTTTGCTCTGTGTTTCAACTGTGCTTTTGTGAGGTGGACTGTTTCACAGAGGCATGCTGATAAAATATATGCTATGAACACAGCAGATGATACTAGAATAAATAAATGTTGAAGTTGGTTATAGCTGTCTGAAGGCCTCTTAGTTATGAAATATGTATCAGGGTTGGTCCCAAGGGTTTTGAGGATAACTGTGGCAAGAGGGTATATGCTCAGAGAAGAGTGTTCTCTATGGAGCTTTCCAAATCTGTTGATTCAAGCTCTGTCACGTACACCACTTCTTATTTTTACCATTGTCATTCCTAAGTTGCTCAAAGGTTGCAAACAAAAATAGGGTCCTGTTGTGGTAGGGATTCTGCAAATAAAGAAGGCAGGGGTGTACAATCCAGCATGGTGCCTGAGCTACTTTTACAGCAGTGCTTATAATATTAGTCTTGGAATGAGAAATAGTGGAATGCTGTCATTGCAGCAGTACCCCGGGCTAAATACTGTACTGAGAAGTGGGGCCAGAGACCATGGGCAGCGTAAGTGCACAGCCATGCAGTTACAACTCTTGAGGATGGAGCTTGTGTCTGTCTGGCATTGGATGCTAGTGCAGGCATATCTGCATCTTGATTCAGAACTGCAGGAAGGTAACTGGGAACATTCCCACACCATACTCAGTGGCTTACTACTTCTGCATAGGTAGCTGTGCTGTCCACTAAGCAGTTATCACACCTGTGCCAGGTGTTTAACTTGGGTAAATCCGTCCCTGATGTTGGAATAAGAGGACCTATATGAAGTGAATGACTCTTAGGCTGATTATTTTTTTATATTTTGGTTTACTGTTTATTTATTTATGTTTTTTTCCAGTCACAGTGCAGTGCCTCTCATGCTGGCGTAGAAAGACTGATTCTTTTTAATTGCCAATATGCTTTGGGACCTAAAGCATTTATTAGATTTTTAATGCTAGAAGACTGTACCTGTGGTAGGGTATAATACTGCAGACTGGGGTCACAGTGGAGAAAAGGATATTAAAAATAGAAAAGTAATAGGATACTTTCTGTTGCACTTCTAATGAGATGTTCAAAACTGATCAAAGAGAGCACTGAAAGGAGACAGTAAAGCCAACAAATCTCTTCATGTTTACTTCATTCCCTGGAATGCCATAACCCAGGGGAGAGGTGATTTCTGATTTATGGGCTGGATGTGGCTCCCCCTGAAACAGCTGACCTGTCTTACAGCACAGTCCCTGACACCCGTGCAACCCTTTTGCCTTAGCTTTCCTGGGCAGATGGCTTGGGGATTCTATTTCTGTGAGTCTAACTGGCAACAGGACCTGTGCCCAGTGGAGGTGCCACACTTGCCCAGTTAAAAGGACTATGGCAGGAGAGTGGGCACGTGTAGGAATAGAATTCACTTAGCTAAGAATTTCCCTGATGTGGAGAGGTGCCAGTGAGTAAAGTGAGTGCACAACATGATCTGGGTAATGCGGGAAGGTCAGTCCTTCATAAATGGAGGAGACGGTTAAATAGAGCAGGTTCTCAGGAAGCTGGCACTGAAAATATGGAGAAAGAGGAGATAAAGAAGAAGGGGCAATGAGTCTAAAACCAGGAAGCAGGCTGGAAAGTGACACTACTGGACATAAGAAAGGCTCTGAAGGAGGAAGACAGTAAGACTCGGTACAGAAAAAGGGGTCTTTCCTGAGACAGGCACTGGTGTCAGTATAGGGAGTGGCTGGAATAGAAAGAAGTGGAATGGGGAATGTGGTTTTCCTGCAGATTTTTCTTTAAACTTCTGTGCAAAATGTTTCTGCATTTTCCTTAGAGATCTCTGTTTGGCAAATCCAGGTGATTATGGTAGCAAACTGACAGTGTTTTGCTAAGCTGAGTAGGGAGATACTCATCTTTTCTATGACTATGTCCAGAAGACTCTGTTATCACATGAAGGGAAATATCTGTTGAAAATATACTTCAGGTTCTCTTTAATGATGAAAGAGGATGAGTCTGAGCAGCCCACTCCTGATGTGGTGTTGATAGATATTCAAGTGTGGTTGTGGTCAAGTCAAGCTCTAACGCGAGTGCTCTAGGCTTGTTGGCTTTGAGGCTATTGTTTAAAAAGAAAATGTCTTTTGTCTGGAATGCTACACACTAACCATTTGGATTTAAGTTTGGAAGATACAGTTCTTCCGTGAAATTGTATTTATACCAAAGTTATTATGGCAGAAATGGGTTGGTTTCCTGAATTTTATACTTTTGTTTCATGTGCTTTCCTTCACCTCTGATAGGCAGAGATCTTTCTAGTTCTCTCATATATGCCTGCTAGGCTTGGTGGTATCTTCTGTAGTCAGTGTATATTGATTTATAGCACTGCCTGGCCCAGCTCCTAGCTTTGGGTAAGAGGCCCGTTTTCTGTGTCCTGTATCTGCTCTCACAACCTGACATGGCAGTTTACTGCTCTTTCCCACCTTGAAGATTAAAACAGGATTAGGAAATGAGGAGGGATGGGTGCTGGGAAGTCAGGCAAACTAAGGGGAGTCCCACAAGATCCTGGATGTTCTCACTGCAGCTCTGGAGTTGGAAATTCTCTCATGTCTCAAGAGAGAGGGGGGAAAAACTGACTCTGGTATCTTATTACAATAATTCCACATGTTTAATTCTCACATGAAGTGAAAACTTTGAGTTAGTTGATTTTGGAAAGTTAGCCACAGAAATGCATGAAAAAATACATGCAATATTTAGGAGAACACACTGCAGAAATGTCTGGGAGTACACTTGTTTTCACATGCTTTTATTATTTTCTGCTGCTCTTATGACAGCTTTTGAGGAAAGAAAGCCTGCGTTTTGCGTTGTAGTTTTTAATGCTTCAGCAGCTGGTGTTCCTGTGTCTGTTGGGATACTTGATCATGAAAGCAGGCCTTCAAGCAGACTCTGTTTACTCTATGGCGCATGCAGCAAGTGTGACACAGCATCGAAAATGTCCTTATTGTATGTGTGGTATAGAGCTGATGTAGCAAATGTAGTAACTGTTAGACTGGAGGCTTGGGGAGTCTGGCAGCTTAGCATGATTATCTGGAAAGAAATCTCATAGCTTAGCACCAGAAACTGCAAGGGGGGTAGATGATGGTCAAAATTGTAGTCCACTGCCTAAAGTAGCCGACCTGTCAGCTCTAGTAAAGATCAGTACAAACAGGAAGCCCAGTGCCACTAACAATATAACTGTTTTTATTTTTTGAAATTAATTTTGTTGAACAATCTGGTAAAAGAATAATGCAGAAGATTCTGAACTTTAGTCTTGTGTTGCTCACAGACTCCTTCAATGACAAGGATGTTCTCTGTAGATGATGCTTGAGGGTAGTGGGTGAATTATTTCAGTATAGATTTCTCTCTTTTTCTTAAATTGTATGTAACATTTTATTTGTAGAGCAGCAGCTGTGTTGGCCTTAAGCACATATCAGTTAGGTGAGGTCGAGGTGTGAGACTCAATGTTGTTGCAAAAGACATGTTGTCAAAGGACTTTCTTTATGGATTGTGAATTCAAGGCATGTGTATTATTACCAAAGTCCTTCTGGGGTTATGGTGGCAGCTTTTTATGGTAAGGGATTGTAGCTGATCAGTATAGAGAACTGTGCAGTTTAATCTGTGGCTTGTGTGGTTTTGGTTTGATAAATTATTCTTGTTGTCTATGCACTTGCTGGTGTAAGCTGCACGGTTTGTACTAAACTTCACTAGTGAATGCCAGTCACAAGCTCTGAATGATTTTAGTGTTGCTTGTTGCTTAACCAGCAAGGAAATGTGAACCATTCTTCTTCCTCCCGTATCACTGATGCAACTTCTCTCTTCAATATTGAATAAACGGTCTCCTGTTAGAACAATTGACGTCTGGAATACTCTTCACAGTACTTCACATAGCAATGCTCTGACTCAGCCATTAGTTGTCAGAGCTCAAATCGGGGTCATCTCAAAAAATCTGTAATGCCTTTTACTTCTAGCAAGAGCTGGCCTGAAAATCTGCTTAATGTTGTCATTCAAAATTTACATGGTTTCATTAGGCTTATTAAAAGCAATGAAAAATGCAGCAGTACGTAGCACTGATAAAGCCCTTTCACCTTGCTATTTCAAATCACGTTTATGGACGATGAATTTAGCTTCCCAGTAGCCCTGGGCAGAGGTATTATCTCCATTTTATGGACAGGAAAACTGAGTTAGATTCAATGACTTGTCCAAGGTCATACGTAAGACTGACAGTATTGAGGAGAAAAAAATGTCCCGACTTCCGTCTTAATTACACAATAATTTTTTTGAATAAACTCAGTGTCTTAGACAAGACGCACCTATGTCTTTGTGTTTAGGTTTTTAAAAATAATTTTGAGGATTAATTTTGCAAGAAATGAATTGGTATTTTCCTCAGAAGCATGATTCTCACGACTGAGAATATTAAGGAGAATATATATCCTTTTTTGTAGACTGCTTCCTACAAAAACTTTGTTGTAGTCCACTTTGGCTCTCTTGTTTTCTGCTTTTGTGAAATAAAGCTGCCCTCATTATTTAGCATTCTTACATTTGCATATGTACAAGAGGGAACAGCTGCTTTCTGCAGGGATTTTATGTACTCATTCATATTCCCACAGTGGTGGCCTTGTTCTGAAACACACTGCTACCCTGTGGAAAAGCAGAATAATACGTGGACAGTATAGTAATCAGCCTGTTATTAAACATTTGGAAGTACAGCCATAAAGGAAAAAATATAACCGTACAGTTATATTTTAAAATCTGAAGCAAGTGCCATGTAATGATGTTGTATGAAAGTCTCTTCCTCTTTAAGCTTCTGCAAAGCTATGGGGAAAAATTCTTTTGAAAAGAAATTTTGCAGTCCCCTTCAGTTTTTGAAAAACAAATCTCATTTTATTGCTAAGAATGTTTTGTGTTTAAAAAGGGAAAAAAAAGCAGTAATGCTTATTTCTCATTTGAAGGTGATCTTGGACTTTGCATCTTAGCTATTGCCAGATCCATGGGCAGAAAATTATATGCATTTATACTGATATAAACTTGAGATTTCCAAGCATGGTCCTGACAACAGTTCAGTTCCCAAAGATTTGTGAATTGCAAGGCAGCCACAGGAGTTTGGCCCGTTTTTTTTTTTTTTTTTTAAACTACATTTTTACTGTGTATTTTCTAAAGCCTAAACTTAGACCTTAAGAGAACTAAAGCTCCAGCCAGCCAGAACACAATGTGTTCTTACATGTTGTGAGAAAATGTAACATCATAGTGATGTTTTTCTTAGTTTTGAGAACTTTGCTTTTGAAAAAAAGCAAATAGATTCACTTTGCATTTGTCTTTAAAATTTTGAAGAATTAAAGTGACTTTTGAGGACGCATATGCAATTTTATCCCAAAGCACGAGACATGCATATACATGAAGTTGTGGAAACCTGTGCAGTTAGAATGGAAAGTCTTAGAATGTGATAGTTATAACTGGACTAATCATTTAAAATAATACAAGTAATAATTGTAAAGGAAACAAATGCTTCCTTGCTGGAATTTTTTCATGCTATTTTGCCACCTTCTACTATTGGGCTTGTTGTTTTAGTAGTAGCAGAGAGTATTAAAATATTTTAAAGGGGGAGGAGAGCACTTACAGATTATTAATATTCTGCTTATGGATATCTGAAAAAAATGGAAGGTCGTAGTCTGACCTAGAGACCTTGGCAGTGTCCTTTAAACAAGCATTAATCATATGTAGTGCATCAAATCATCATGTGCAAGATAGCATTAGTGACCTCTCCAACTGAGGATAACAAATGACTCTTAATTTTCCTTTCTGTACATGACAGAAGTGTTGACAACCTCTGTGTATATTTTTTTGCCCTGTACCTAATCAACTGATCATTTTCAACACAAAATTTTCCTTGAAGTACATCTTTTCACTCGTATTTCTGCATGATAGGGACATGTAGAGAAACATGTAATGGATTAGTCATCATATGTGCGTGTTTATTTCTGTTGGGATGTCAAAAAACAAAGTACTTTCTGCATCTTCTATGCTGGTGAAATGACATAGTAAACACAGGGAATTGGACTACATTGACTAGTTAAAATAAAATTTATAAAGTTGTGCTTCATAATGTGGGTAAAAGTACACCATACTACAGCATTCTTGGGGAAAATGCATATTGCTTGAAACATATTTTTGATAGTCATGTGAAAAACCTGAAGTAGTCATGCATCTTCTACATCACCTGTATGAAAGTTGCTTTAAAGTCCTAAAAAGGGGGCATTACTCTTTGTAACTGGGGTGGTGATGTGCTCAGAGATGTCTTTATATGCAGTTGGAAAGTCTGAATAAATATTTTAGGCTAAACTGAAGACTTAATTGCCTGTCAGCTGCTGAAAAGATTTTGTTAAACCAATTATAACCCTCTGATGCCTTAGTCTTTATTCCGCAGTGGTCAACACTGCAGCTACATGGTACTGGAGGAGTTCACAGGATCAGTGCTTGTTAAAGGGTTAACAGGCACCTTAGACAATACTTCATGACTGTTGCTGCCTTTACAGGAATTGCTTCAGGTTTTCAGCATTCTGGCTTGTCAGTCTTGCCACCTGCAGTCTGATCTCTCCAGCTGGTTTCCTTCTCCCATTTTTGCAGCCTGGCCTTAAGCATGAGCTGTGGCTGCTTGGCTGAGCCCTGCAGAGACTTGCAGGTTATCGCTATCCTGATGTTCATTCAGCCCTTTGCTATGGATTTGGAGGCAAAAGCAGTGTGCCATTTGGTGGCACCTTGGGGTGCTGTATATCAGGAGTCTGGCCTTGCTTTGTCTTTTGCTGGTGGTGCCAACTGTTACTCTGGCTCCCCAGTCATTTTTCCTGTCTGAATTTCACTGAATGGCAGTGGGACAGAGTTCACAGAAGTGTAATGTATTTTAGGATTTTGTTGCAGCTGCAGACTTTCCTGGTGGCATTTGTTTACTCTTTTGTTCTTCTTGGCACTCCTATCATTTAGAGATCAAATTAGCAGCCTCTGTTGCAAGTTGCTAAAACTGAATGGTTTATAGGAAAATGCATAAGGAAGGATATTGGATTAAATCTCAGAGGGCTGACTTCTCTGAAGTACCATGTAACATATTTTTAAAAAGTCATAATGAATGGCTAAATAAACTCTCTGTGTTTTAGCCATGTTGCTCAAAGCTTTGAGAAAAACACTCTGAGTGGTGGTTTCAACCCCCATCCACTGGTCAGTCAAGACCAAGTACAGTTGGGCTTTTTCAACTAGTCAACTAGTAATATTGTCAGTAAGGTAAAGTGAAACCCTCTTATTGATCATGTAGGCAGTGTCTAGGGTACTCATCATGCTCACATCAATTGCAATAGGTGTCTTTGTCATTCTTGCTCTTTTTTCGATTGGTTGGGATATTGCAAATTAGAGAAGATTAGACACTTGCCATAATCCAACGAAATATTGAAGCTACGTTTGAGCTGTAACATTACTGCTTTGCTGAAGTCCCCTGTGAGAGTTTTGCTAGAGATTTAAAATTCCTAAGTCAGATCATATTCTCTATTACAGAAATATTAAAAAAAATATGCAACAGCTTCCAGCTCAGTGAGCTTCGATTTATGTACATCTGAATAACAGAGGAAAGATAATAAGTCTGAGCCTCTGTGTAGTTTATAATCCTTCACGTACCTACAAAATGCCTTTTTCCCTAATAGCCTTACATTCTAGTGTGCGTTTAACCAGTAAGATTCAGATTTCTTCCTTTTTTAATGACTTGCCTCAAGAGAAGATCTAGAATTTTAGTTCTAGAAAATAATTTCAATTCTCAGATTGAGTTTCTGTTTGGCTAAAATTCTTGCAGAACTTGCAGAGAGAATGTTTTATGCATGGCACTGTACTATCCTGTGGGATAACAGCTGTGCCCAGATCTCTTCTTCTACTTGAAAAGGACACCACAAATGACATAGGTCTGAATTTCAGTATTTGCCTCTGAGTCTGTGTCATCATGGTTAGCTGGACGTCATTAGTCTGATTTTTGGAAGGCTAATTGCTTCTTATGGGGGAAGAGAGACAGTAGATTGGTGTGTCTTTGTTTTCTTTTCTTGCAATATGCTGACTTGTGTTGTGCTGCAGCTCACCTCTTTCACCCTTTAAGTGGTATTGCTCGACAGTGACACCTTTCTGTGTTTAATAACTAAGTGATAAACTTTAGGTTGTTCCATTTTACAGCGTGCCTTCAGTCGTGTTTTTTGGTTTTTTAAGACTAACAAGAAACAAAGTGAAACAAAGGCAAGAGATATGTGCTGATTTTTGGCTTTTTCATCTGTTTAAGAAGATTTGTTTAAGATTCCATTGGTCTTTAATGGCTTTCAACATTGAGGTTCATCACTACCCCTTCAAGTTAGTGTTCCTACCATAGGTTTTTCTTTTTTCCTGTAGATGTATTTCAGATTAGTTAAGCATGTCAAGTTTATGGTGTATGCTGTGACTATACCTGATGAATAAGTCAGTGTTCTGTGCTCTGTCAGTTTTAAGTGCATTTCTGAATCCCCCCTATCAAATTGGTCTGCTGTCTTTCCATAGATCAAGAACTGATGTTAGAAAAATTAAAGAATTAAGCAGTTGTGCTATTCTAATACTGAGATTTAATGTATGGACATTAAAGTTCTTACGCCCAGTACAGTTGATACAGTATCACGCTTCTCTGAAATAAGTTACCAAGAACCTAAGAACTATGACATGATTGATCATACAAATTAGCTCTTTAAAGCGTTTCTGCTTCATTTGTCCTTAAACATGAATTCTTAGATTTGTACCTTATAAAATATTTTTCAGATTTACTCCTTTAAGTTGTCAGTTTAGTTGCATAATCTAACTTCTGCTGTTGTATTTAATGGTGAATTATGCATTGGCAAATTAAGCATGAATAGCTTCATAGATATGAAAGATTAGTATGAATTTTGGGTGTAGCTAAGACTACTATCTACATTAATTCTTCTTGGTTGTTTAGAAAAGTATGCTTTGATTAATATTTGCCTCTTGCAGGGGTAGAAATCTCAAAATGGAGAGAAATCTTGTAGCACCACTCCAGTCTTTGTTGTAGACTTCAGTTCAGAGCTGCAGAGGTATATGTAGATGCAACTAAATATTTTTGTCTCTCTTTTAAGTAAAAATTATTTTTTTTCCTTTCTCACTATGGGCTTCATGGTGACCTTTCTTCTTTTTGTGTAATCTTAATTAAGTGCTACTGCTTCAGCTCATTTTGTTGGATAAAGGATGCTAATTTACTTGTATTTACACAGATGGCCATCTCATTTTTTCACTGAGCAATATGCTACAACACATTCTTTTCCTGCTCATTTTCTTGCTTCTGTAGAAATGTCTTGATTAAAAAAACTCAGTCTATGTGACTTCATAATTACAGTAATTTTTAACCTTAGTAATAAAAAAAAAAAGTCCGGATGGTACTTTTTGGGGCCATAAAATATGACAGTAGATGCTGTCTCCAAGAAATAATTAAATGGAGAAGTGATAATACATCTGAGGGGATCTTTCGGAGAGTATTTGTAAACTTTTGATTCCTCAGTGTTGCCTTCAGGCTTGGTAAGAAAAGCTCAGTGTTTGTAAAGATTATCCTGACAGCAATATGCTGGGTCAATTGTCAAGACATGTTTAGCATGGGGGGACGTATTAATCTGCTATAGCTACCACTGTAAGTGGCTGGAATAAATAGAGGGCTCAAGCAGATGAAGAGGGATTAACTGTGTAAATTGAGCAAACTCTTCAATCACTAAACCAGTGATTTTGCAAAGGATTAGTCTGCTTTTACAAATATTGATTACTGATTTGTTACTCAGAATGAAGATGATATAACTTGTGCAGTTGCTTTGTAGGATGCTATGTGAAGTGTACATCATTCATATTAATGGGGTTGTCATAGGCATTACAGAAACTGACAGATTTATTAGAGCAGTGCTGTTAGCATTGTCATAGCTAAGGTTGTGTCAGCATTTCCATTAGAAGTTCTTTTTTTTTTTTTTTTTGGTGTTCATAGATCAGCTTTAAAATTTACTCTGTTGAAATCTGGCAATACCACTTTACAGCTTTGACACAATTATTATTTTTGTGCACTTTTAAAAAGAAATGAATTAATACATTTTTAAATTAGAAGAAAATACTGTATATTATTAAAAAAAAATGTTTGCAGGTTTGAATTCTTTGTTTTTAGTGCAGCTTTTGAGTGATACTGTGCATGTTGTGTATTATGCCAGGGGTGTAGAGATGTGTTAACCAGTTGCTATAAAGTGAAAGTAACTGAGGAATTTTTGTATAAATGAGCTCTTTTCCCTGTATAAAGGCTTGTCTGGCAGTTTTCCAATAGTGCTAGTTATCTGATAAAGATTATTACATTTCTTACAAATTCTGTCCTACTGGCGTCCAGGGACCATAATACTTTCACTGGGTACTGTCCACAGACCAAACAACGCTACTCCATTAGCAGGTTCAGTTAATTCATTAATGTTACTACTGGTTCAAGTTTCAACAGTGGTTGCATTCACTGGGTGGTTTGCCTTTCTAATCCTTAATTAGATTTATGTGCAGAGGTAGGATTAAGGAAAACTCAGGTACGTTGTGAGAATAAAGGGATACAAAATGAGTTTGGAAAAAATCTCACTGACATTTATTCAGCTACTTCATCATTGTAAAAGTCTTAAGTTGTAAAAACCACCTATTTCTCACATTATGTCATCTTTTTCTTCTTATACAGATACTACAGAACTCAGTCATAGCTCTTCTCTTGATTCTCTTTTCCCAAATTTTGACCCCTGCTGCAGAATATGATGGTAACTGTGGTTTATGAGCTTCCCTTAACATTTGGGATTTCCTGTGGTAGATGCTGAAATTATGGAAACCTATATGTGTTCATAATAGGAAAAGACAAGCTGGCATTTAGCATGTTGATATAAGTGATCTTCTTTCATTTTTGGATTTCAATCTCATAAATGGTTTCCAAAATAAAATTGTTGCTAACTGCAAATAAATAATACTATTTCAGATATTTCTACTTGACACTAAAACCAGTAAGAACAGCATAGAGTCATTTGAAAAAGATAATAGGTACGTGTGGAAAAATGAAATATATTCATTCTGTAGCTTGGCATAACCTAGATCATTGAAAAATTAAAGTGGGTATTTCGACTGACTAGATATAACAAAATGGGACTCACAGGAGAATTGAAGCAGTTAGTCAGATGATCTCTCTCTTGTGGGGAGAAAAACAGCCAGAGTTCTTGTTGCTTGTGTCTTCAAGTGTATGATTTCTTCTGGAGCCTTCAAATGGAGTGGAAAATATTAGTGCAGTCATTCAGAAAACTTGAGAGTTGATATTGGAAGGTGGTTCTTCCTGTCATTCTCAGTACTTCAAGGTGAATGGCAACTGAAATTTACATCTGGAAATCTTTCAGGAAACACAGGAGTGTTCTGCTGGCTTCCTGCAGTGTGCTCTGCTGGCTCCTTACAGTGTTCCCTTGTTCTTTTCAGTTTGGTCCCATGCAATAACAGCAAAACAGGAGAATATTTTATCTTTGCAGTAGCAACCTTCTTGTGAGAGGAGGTATGAAAATAGCAATGTGTTTTTTCAACCATAAAACCTTTGGATTTTTATTACCTCTTTCAGAGTACTTGAGAATAAAGGCACTGTGTTAGTCACTTTCGATTTTCTTCTCATGGTCTTGCTCTGTAGATTGATTTTTTTTAAGTGCATTGTTATCATTGCAGGAGACTGTAATTCTACCAGAACTTCCTACTTCTACATGCTGGATGATGATATTTGATCTGCATTTTGTGTGCTGCAGTAGGAAAACTTGAAAGGCTTGTATGAGACTTTCTTCTCTTTTGTTATTATTTTTAAAAGGCCTGTCTTTACATGCAAACTGCAGTGTAAAGTCATACCTCCATCTTAAACCAAATTTGCTTTCAAATGCAGAGAAGCTTTGAGTGTGGTAGTTCACTGATCACTGAGCATAGCTTTTTACTTAAATTATCAGTAGTAGAAGAAATGTATCAGAAATGAGGCACTGAGGCAGAACGTTCCAACCATTTTGTGTTTGCAGGAATACATAAAAATGTGGAAAATGAAAACTGGCTTTCAAGGACCTCTTCACTGAAATCTGCAACTGCCACTTTTAAAGATGTGTTTTTAGCTGAGCAAAGGAATTCAGATCTCTTCCTTTGTACAGATGAAAGATTTTTCAGCTGCCACCAGCAATGTTAAAACTTTTTCTGATTAAGGATATGGGCTGTTGGAGCATTTGAAATGCTCAAAGTGTGTACGTATGTTTCCTTTCAAGAGCTTAGCAGGCCGAGCCTTTGGCCAGGAGTCAGAACAGTTGGAACTTTGCAGACTACACAGCTAATTCGAGAGGGCTGCCAGTTGGCATAAGTGACTTCCATACATAAAACTTCATGCAATTTACATTGGGGGTTTTTGTTGGTGTTTTGTGGTAGTCTGAGAATTTCCTTCTTTCCCTGGATTTCTTTGGTATTGCTTAGCGTATTTACGGTGTGTTAGCGCTTCTGATCAGAGCAGTAGTTGAAATGCTCCCCTGCTCAAATATCCCTCTCACAGATTGAAATTCACATTGGCTGATTTTTCTCTTCAGCTATGTTTGGCACTTCCCAAAATGTACTGTTTTGGTTTTTTATTTCTTTTTGGGTTTGGGCTTTTTTTTTCCATAAGACTTTTTAAAAGGGGCCTAAACTAGCTTCTGGAACTAGAAACAAAACAATTTAGAAAAGGATGTACGCACAATAGAACATATTCAGGAGAGGAGGCAGGGCAAAAAATTGGGAAATCATAAAATTAAGAGGAAGAAGATTTATATGCTTTTTGTTTAATGGATGTGTGATTTTTGGAAAATCCAGCCTGCGTGGCATTATGAAAATTTGGGTAAGAGTCACAGAGTTCACTCTGTAGTGAGCTTTGTAGAGCTGTTAAAATATTGCTGAGTAATAAATACTTTGATTTCTAGGACACTGAAACTAAAAAAACATGTACTACTAATTTGGAAATATAAATTGAAAATTCATTGTTTAGCTTTCCAATAAATGACATTTGACAATTTTTCTGCCTAAACATATTAAATCATTCTCATATTCAGTTAAATAGTCGTCATTGCTTGGTCTCAGTTTAGGCTTATTTACTGAACAAAATATGCCAGTTGCCCAAAGATGAAATTGAAAAGTACTAATTCAAAACATTGTGACAGAATCAGAAAAGGAAACTTCTTATTCTGATTACTGTCGGTTTTTCTTAAGGTGCTGCGGATATGTGGGTATTTCCAAGGGATTCTTATGCTTACCAGGTGGCTATTTAAAAATAGTAGTAAATTTCAGTGTGCAATTGTAGTATTACCTTTTCCAGATGTTTTAGATGTTAAGCTAAAAATTGTATTTTTCACCTGGACATATTCATTGCTAACTTCTAACTTGCATTTGATAAACCTGTAGGACTTTCTTCCTGATAGTCATCTGGGAATACAAGAATCATGATGTGGTTAAAGATGCTATCCATATGCAATTTGACATCATGCTGGTCGTACTCCAGCTGTAGACTCTTTATTCTTGGCCTTTTAATTTTCTCTGATTAGCTAACAGCACCTTCTGTGGTTCAAGCTATCATGTAGATATTCTGAGTCTTTACTTAGGGCTTCTAATCAAAATTGGATGTGTGTGTTTGTCTGTGAGACGATGCTGGGAAATTTCAGCTTGCCTGCATCATTTCATGAGAATTCCCAGTGCCTCTAATTGATCCATGATGGTCTGTTTTGACTTGGTTCTATCTGCAAAGCAGAGATGTTGTTTTTATCTCTGTGTTTTCCTGCCTACTTTACTTCTCATAATAAAGTAGAAAGTCGAGCTTTTTGTTGCATAGGCAAAATTTGTTTTGCCGGTCTCTGCCACTGATGTACCTTTCTGATATCTATAGTGTGAGCTTCTGGGTGACTGAAACCTTTCTCTCTTGCGCTGAAATGATTGAGTAAACTTTAATGATCCTTGGAGGGATTTAAGCAAAACTTTTACATTTTTATGCCTTACATTACAGTGGCGTGAGTGAGAGACTTTGTACAAGAGGCCTTTTCTTTACTGCTGTATCTTCTTTATGTCTTCTTGTCTCAGAATCTTTGAGAAACAGCAGAAGCGGGAAGGCTGCTCCTGTGAAGCATGCAGTGGCCCCTTTTATAACCCTGGGGGATAATGCCTGCTCACAGCAGAAATCGCTCCCCCCGACCTCCATGTGCCATGGGTGTCATTTGTGAAATTTTAAAAAATACCTGTGTGAAAATCAAATCTGGACCAAGGAGCGAAAGCCGTGAATTCCAGTGTACATTAAGATGCTCTGCAAAATGTAAGAGTGGGTGTTTTATAACCAATTTGAAAGCCATCAAAAGAATGCATAAATCCAGGACCATATTGGTTTATAAATTCAGAGTTAGGTTTGGATGGGGAGTATGTGATCCAGGATAATTCCATTAGGCTGTGAATCCTGGTGAATGGAGTCTAACTGGCTGACTCCTGTAATTTGTTAAAAAAAAAAAAAAAAGTCTTTGTCAAATGAAATATGTTACAACTACTTAAGAAACTTTGCTCAGAAAACAGATGAGGATTGAGAAGCCATAGATGTAAGATTTTTAAAATGTAATATAACTAAATACACGGTTACATAATTAGGGCTTAAATGAAAATGACAAAAAGAGATTTCAAGCATGCTAACTGATTAAAAGAACTAGATGTTTTTGTAAAAAATCCATTGCAGTGGTTTTCAGGCTGCCTGGCCCACTGCCTTCTCCTCTGCTTACAGGAACAAAGGGAAGAGAAAGTCTCATACCACTGTCCTTCCAAGGGAGGAGTCCAGAAAAAATAGTCAGTATTTAGGCCTCTGAGGGTGTGGCGTTAGTGTTTGTAACCCAAACTTCATATCCAAAATTAGAAAGAAAAGTAGAAACAGATGACACTGCTTTGAGTATTCTTTAATGAAATACACTGCTGGCTCTTCTTAGAGGAATATATCAAGGCAAATTATTCTGTGAAAATTATTGTAAACTATTAGAGAGCACAATGGGTAATGCTGGGGATGGCTCCAGAGCAAAACTTCATAGACTAGACAGTCTTTGGAACGAGCACTTTGAAGACCAAAAAGCTAACTTTTTGTGAACCAGTGTTTCAAAAGCTAAACATTTTCATTCATTTATTCCCCTGAATGAAATGTGTTTTCTTTAACATTTACCTTTTGATTCTTGCATGTTAAACTAATTCAGAGCTACCAGCCTTCTACATTTGCAAAACGCTGAAATAGTATTTGGGAAAATGTTCAAGACACTTAGTGAAGCTAATGAAATTCTATGTGATCTTCCTACTGATAACTTTAATCAGAAGACTCTAAGAAATAAGATTTTTTTTTTTAAATTCACTATACATTAATCTTCTCTTTAATAAAAAAAGTAAATGTAGGGAGAAGATATGCATATGAAAGTAAACCACCTCCTCTTTAGCCTAGATTCACAGTGGTTGTGCAACAGATGTGACCCCAGTGTATTGCTATATACACATTCAAAGATAATTGAATCCCTCTGTAGTAGCTATTAAAAGTGGGTAAATGCTGTATTTCCAGATCAAAATGAAATGAGAGATATGAAGAATTTTTGGACAAGTGTGTGAGAAGTGGTGTAGGAGGGAGGGAAAGAAGATGAAATTACTTTGTGTTGCTAGAAACATTACTCCTTCATTGCTCAACTTTAACACAAATATTTTCAGAATATCTCTGCCAATTTAGCATTTCAGCCTGAGACAGCATAAAAGACCTGAGCTTGAAGGCAAAATGCCCTATTTTCTGCATTTCCTGCAGGAGCAGGCTGTCCCTACGTGCCAAAAGATGAGCTGATGGGGAAGACCAGCCTAGTTGAACAGCTTTCTCTGGAACTCAGGGAAAAAATGAGTTTATGACCTTTGGAAGAGCACAAAGATGTCATTAGGCCATGTAGAGAGAAAATTAGAAAGTTAGAAGGGCCGGGAGGAGGAGGCCTGTCAGCCTAACCTTGATGCCGAGGAAAGTCAGGGAACACATCTTGAGTGCCATCATGGAGCACATACAGGACAACCAGGGGATCAGGTCCAGCCACCATGCATTTAGGAAAGGCAGATCTGGCTTGACCAACCTGATCTGCTTTTATGACCACATGACCCACCTAGTGGATGAAGGAAAGCCTGTGGATGTTGTTTGCTTGGACCCCAGTAAAGTCTGAGATACTGTCTCCTACTCCATTCTCCTGGAGCACCTGGCAGCCCATGGCCTGTACAGGTGCACTCCTTGCTGGGTAAAAAACTGGCTGGATGGCTGGGATCAGAGAGTGGTGGTGACTGGAGTTACATCCAGTTGACTCAGTACTGGGGCTAGTCCTATTCAGTATCTTTACTGATGATTTGGATGAGGGGATCAAGTGCACCCCTCAGTACACTCGCAGATGACATTAAGGGTCTTCAGCGCAATAGAAAGGAAGCTGAAAAAATAATTTTTCAATAATAGTGTTCATATTATTATTTTTTTTTAGTTAGAGGAAGATAAAGAAATAGCAACCATTGTTTCCTCTGTGTAATCAAGCTATTGTTTTTTTTTTTTTTTCCTGGCAGCTTTCTTTTACAAGGACTGAAGTAAATAAAATTATTCTTATTTAAGCAAGACATCTTTACCATTATAGTGGTTAAACCACTTGTCCTCTACTAGGAAAGCAAGCTGTAATCAACCACTTAACTGTTACTGAATTACACTTACCTCCACTTTGCCTGTTTAACTTCCCATAAGTAAGCTAAGCACTTCTTTAGAATGCATTGACCTCTAATTATTTCTTGCTTTATGTATTGCTTAGCCCACATTGCAGAAGTAAAAAAATATTCCTAATGGTAAACAGTGCAGAATAATACAACCTGGTTTTGTTTTATTTATTTTGTGTACTGAATGAAATTTTAACACCTTTGGGCCCTCCAAAAATCAAAATTCCAGGCACAGTGATTGAATTTCATGCTGTGAAGTGACACTGATGTAACTGTTTTTAAGTAATGGACCAAATTCACTGTTGCAATAGAGTGAAAAAAAAAAAAAAGATTGCATCATTCAGGCTTTTGACTGTTAGATTACCAAGTTGCAAAAATTGTAGTCATGCCATAAGCTGTAGTCTGAGGTCTTTCTGAAGTCACAAGGTACTCTGTGTTTGTGGGATTTGTGCAGTGGAACCTGTACATTAGTACACCTACATTAATAGCATTAATGTTTTTCTGAAGTCAAAGCATGACTAGTAGAAAGGCTGGCTTTATGCTTGAATGAGATAATTTCACTTTCTTTTCACTGGAGGAATTTTTAGCCTGGCAGAAATAGTATTATAATAACCGCCAGCTGCTCACTTGGCGTAAGAGTGCCTAGAGCCAAGAAGAAGAGCCCAGTGTATTATACATATACTTGTATACATGTACTTTTCTCTAAGACGTGAAGGTTTAGGACTCATAAATATTTTGATCTGGTCTTTGATGGCTTTTTTACACATCATGTATGTGGAGCATAACTTGCAGATTTTAGTTTGGAGTACATTGGAGTAATTCCCACCAGGATAGGAAGGGAAATTATTATGGGAGTTTCTTATGTGACTGGGTGGTCAAGAATGAAGGAAAACCTTTAACGTAAAGCAGATGGACCTCTCTTATTTTATACTGTATATCGGGATGCAAGATAATAATCTCCCAAAGTATAGGATAGTATCGATCTGATCTTCACATCAAAGGAATAAGGTTCAAAATCTTGTTTGTGAGGTGAAAACTCAGGAATGGAAGTGGGACCTTTTTTGTATCCTTAACTCTGTGCATGCCCACTATTTTCTGGGCAATGACACAAAAGAAATTAGGTCCAGAACAGTACACAAAAGCAATCTTTGTACTCTTCTCCACATGTAAACTCACACAGGTACAAGCCACAGACCACTTCTTGACTCAGAGTGCTACTTTTCTCTTTGGCATTTAAAATTGACTTCAAAAACTACAGTGTACCAGAGGAGAAGCCAGGGAAGACTATGGGCCTTTTAACATCTTAGTTTCTAAATCCTTGAGTCATATCTGGAAACAGACCATCCAGGGCTAGGAAGTAGGTGGGAAGACATGGTGATCTCTGCTGGTCTGAGTTTGGGAGAGAAATTTTGCTCCGATCTGGTAGCCAGCTTGACTGTAAGTTTCTCAGCAACAAACAGTGACACACCTGAGAAAGATAGTAGCAGTAGGTGCTATCTTGCATCCCCAGGATGCAAGCTCCTTGCATCTCTACATTTAATTTCTTATGTTGGACAATCTCCAGTGAAGTTACAGAAAACTGGAATTCAGACCATTTCACCTGCATCCATGAGGGAAGGGGAAAATTCTCCTTGTCATGGAGACATCCTGGCACATACATGGAAGTAAAATATGGGAAATTCAGAACTCTGAACTCTAAAGTAGTATGTGATTTGAAGCATAAATAAAATAGTAATGCCATCTTTCTTGGCAGTATTTCTCTGTCTTAAACAGATTCTTTATAGAAGGAGCTGTCTTATTCCAAGTCCCATGCAGCAGTCAACTAACGAGTCTCTAATCTCAGTTGCTGGTGTAGTGTAAACGAATGCTTCTTTACTATAACAAAGCATTGCTTTAGTGATACTTTTTTTTGAGATTTGTGTCAAGCCTGATCTGTTTCAAATGAATGGGGAAGCAATTCCGGTTGAAAGCAACTGCAAAACCCAACTGCTACCTAAATTCCAAGCTTTCGGCTGCGAGTTCCCACGTCTAGGGGTTGCAGTTCACTCTAAATCATATTCGAGATGTGGACAAGACAGTAAAGGAATGAAAAAAATGGAAGAAAGGTAGACAGATGACACGGTCTAGAACTCTAGGCATAACTGTAAGGAAGATGTTATTCTCTCCTCTTTCTTCCC
Organism: Oxyruncus cristatus; assembly: GCA_013399855.1. Lineage (NCBI taxonomy): Eukaryota > Metazoa > Chordata > Aves > Passeriformes > Cotingidae > Oxyruncus > Oxyruncus cristatus. The sequence goes on along the minus strand of VXAY01000707.1, from coordinate 284,017 downwards.
AACGTTGTTTTTGTTGCAGTACAGGGGCAGGGGTATCTGTGTTTGTGCTTTCTTCCCACCACATATGCACAACACCTGTGGTTCATGGGAACGTGGGAGGAGGTGGTTCTTTCTCTTTCCTTTGTACTTTTCATACTACTTATTCTCCCTCCCCTTCCTTCTGGAGGTACAGGGCAATGAAAGGAAGAATTTAACCAGATTTATGCTTTTTCTCTCTTATACAGCTGTATGTGTCTTGGGATATTACAATTGGGTCTGTTTCTCTTGCCCTTCCATTAAAGTTCCATCATATTTTTTGGTTCCCAGGCTTCTCTGACAGAAGGATGATAATATGCATGTGATCTGTTTCTGCTTCACATACTTAGATTGTGAGTGGCTGTGGGGTTGGCCAGCTTCAGCTTCTTTTGTGGAGTTACTGCCTCAGTTCCTTTGAAGAACAGAAAAAGAAACTGGCTTCCTTACAGGTTGAGGGTGGGAGAAGGACTTCTTTCCACCAGACAGTGGAAGGCTGCCTTTTTTTTCACGAGCTTTTAGTGCCCTATGCAAAATAAATGTAGTTTCATAAAATACCATCATCAAATTTATCCTGACTTGTCTCAGCAGGAGTAGCAAAACTGAGAGTGGAATTTTTCCCCTGTGGAGTACTCAGTTCAGATGACAGAGTAACATTAGAGAGTCCCCAGATGATGTGGTTCTCTGGGACTATATGGCCCCATTTGATTTGACTCTTCACTAAATGGTCACTGGCCAAGCTTCCTCATCAAAACCCCAACCGATACAAACGATACTGGGTAAAATTAGATCAAACCAGCAGTTGAAATTCTTAAATTTAGGAGTGAATTGTTTTTGTTTGCTTGTTTAATTATGTTCTATGTCTTCTACATCTGTGGGGTTGCAGTGTTCTAAAATGAGCCCTACTGGGTGAGGTAAAGCTGGAAGTGTTGCACACTGATGCCTCCCAATGACCAATATAAAGCAGCACACGATGTGTATTTGTAAAACTCTTCACCTCCCCCACTCATAATACCATCATTAGATCATCTTTTTAAGTAACTATCAAACCTATCGCATACGAGCCAGTGATTGTGTTAAATTCTCATTTAGTGTTGTGCAGTGATCGCATATTATCAAGCAAGGGGGGACAGCTGCATCATTTTACACTGCATGTACATGCAGCCATAACTCTTGTATTTTTAACACAATATTCCACGGAAGATGAAATAGAAGTTAGTGTACTCCTAATCTTTAAAAGTAATATTAATAAAAAAATTAAATGGAAATATCAAATTCTGTCTGTATAAAATTCCATCTACTGTCTTGTGGTATCCAACAAAATATTTTGTTTTCTAAAGAGCCAGTTGTATTATTTAAAGAATGCCTTTTCATTTTAAGTATTTTCATACTTTAAAAAATAGCATTCTCTACATGCTCCAATCTTTTTCTTGTCTTTTTCCAGTTACAACTGTGTTTAAATAAGACCACCATAAAGCAATTCATTTTTGGACACTAATTAAAAATAAACCCTAAAACAACCTAGATATCCAGGATATTGACCTTCCAGAGAAGGTGTTCATGTTTTGAGGTCAGACAGTTGATCTTTAACCCAAACTGTGTAGTTTAAATTTATGTTTTTAGCACAGGGTTTATCTGCTGATATCAGTCCTTTTTTGTATGTTTATATTGGTAGAACATAACGAGATTACATATATTTTGATGAATAATTGCTGCCTTGTAAACTTGCCACCTACCTACAGTGACTCTTATGAATATTTAATGATCATAAGTAGTAGGAACTTCACTGTGTTGCTCACATGCACTTAAAAAAACGCCAGCAGCACAGAAATACCTTTTATTCTGCTTTTTTTGCTTGGGGTCAGCAGTATGATATTTATATGCATGTTAAATATTAGACACATCTAACATATTCCTGTTCTTAATACCAGGAGTTCCATTTAAATCATGATTCTGCTGTTTCAGGAAGGAAAGAATGTAGGATGGAAGACACAAATTTTTGACATTCAGATTTTTATTTTAAGTTGAGGCAGGGTCAACTGACCAGTCTTATGCTTCTGGCTATGAATTAGCAGCTGAGAAGAAGGAAAAAATACAGGTAAACTATAGTCACCATTTTGCAGATGCAGGCATATTCTACAAAGTCTAAAATTAGTTTCTGTAGTTCACCAATTTTGTAGACCTCTGTGCAATGTCTTTGGTTTATCCCCTGTCACCTTACAGATCCTATAGGCAGTACTTTTGTGTCATATTGCGAATTAGGCAATATCTGTCAACAGTAGACGTCACCTTTTATCATCTCTTCATCTGGTTTGTATTTTTGTAGGCATGTAATAGAGGGTCCTCACCTTCTATGTTGCTTCCAGATATTTTTGTACAAAGCCGGTATTGAAAACCACATTTCTGATTTAATCGTGTTGAATTGTGACTCTTGATTTTGTTTGCACATTTGAAAACTTAGTGCTTTCATTATCCAACTTGCTTTACAGACCATGTTCAAATAAAAGTTGCTGTATCATGTTTAATTACATATTTTTCCTTCTGAGACTTGCAGGACCTGCTGCACAGCTGTATTTTGTCCTTATTAAAGCAGTGAGGACAGTAGCAACAGCTCTGATATTGATAGCTAGAGGGTTTTTTTACTTAACATAATCTGGCATAGTAGGTATTAGAATATTTTTTTTCCCTTCCTATGTAGCTCCTGAATATTGAGAGAGTAAAATTCGTAATTTTATTGATGCTACAATAGCATTTTTCTTGAAAAGCAGTGCTTTACAGAATTTGTTTTTCTTTCAGGGAATCAGTTTCCTCCTGTTGCAGCTCAGGATCTTCAGTTTGTTCTAAAGGCTGGATACTTGGAAAAACGTAGAAAAGGTGAGTCTAGCTATCTGTGTGAAAGTTAGTGCATCTTTCATTTCTGGGAAGTCTATATGCCTGTATTTAATGTTATACACATGAATAAACTCTATACAGAAGTGATAAATAAAATAAGTAGAAGCTGAAATGTTGAAGCATTGTTATGCAAAAGATGCATAACACATAATTGCTCCCATAGTATTAAAAGAAAATCCTGTTTCTTTATTGACTAACAAAATCATACAGTGAAAGTCCGCTGTCAGCCATAATTCAGAGACTTTCAGATATTTTTGAAGAAAACATTAGGAACCTATGTAAAAGTACCATATGTTGACTTCATGTTTCAGTGAGCATCAAGATTTATTTTCCTTCAAGAGGGCAAATATTGATCTCAGCTTTGGTTCAGTCAATATTTACTTTGATTCAATAAATCTTATATTGTCACTTTAATACCCACTTAATGCTGCAATAACTCTAGGAAATATTTAGGAAATTTTTCATTATTTCCTTATATTTAATGTTACACATGACTTCTCTCTTTATATTATTTCAAATTCCCATTTGTTTCCTTAGCACCAATTTTTATTTCTAATCTCCTTCTCAGTGCCATACATTTCTTCATATCCAGATTTTGTTTCCTTTTCTTAGCATCTTTCCTGGCTCCTCCTCCCCCTTACCTCATCCTTGAAAAGAAGTAACATATTTGTGTTCAGTAATGACATAAATTGATATAACACAGATTATTTTAATTTCAGATCACAGTTTTCTTGGCTTTGAATGGCAGAAGCGTTGGTGTGCTATCAGTAAGACGGTCTTCTACTATTATGGAAGTGACAAAGGTACTTATTTTTTATAAAAAATATGTTTTAGTGCACAAAAGAACATGAAAACTTTAGTGGAGCTGGAAACCGCAAATCGAAGGTCATTTTAAGAAATCAAATGAAACTTCTTAAAGAGAATTGTCTTCTTTTAAACAATTCTTAAGCAGTGCTGTGAATTTTTAAAATATGTAAATATTCTTCAGAACCTGTAAATGATGTACTTGTTTTCTGAAGCAGGCAAACTGAGAAAAAACAAGAGTAAGTTTCTTGTAAAGCTACTTTGTGTGCCAATAACAGCTGGCTTGATAGTATGATAGTATGTCACTCAACTGTTTTACTAGACATAAAATGTTCTTTCTCTCCAAAGTATATTAATTTTAAAACATCCTGTAATAATTAAACCTTCTGAGTTCTTATGAGATAGTTCTATCCAGGAAAATATTAGTCCAAAAGCTGCATAGTGGAATTCCTTGTTTCTTTTTAAATAGTTCTGGAAAAGCTAGAAATTAGGTAATGTATTTAACTAATAGCCAACCGTGAAAGCTAAAACTGAGTTCTGAAGGTGACTTTTAATGGCCAGTTTAGAAAGAATCTGGAATCTGGTATGAATATTGGGATATCACTTTGAATTTTTAAAATTGACAGTCAAAACATCCTTTAAATTGTTTGCCATGCATTTGGTGTTTAAGGGTAGAGCAAATAATACAGAAATATATCTGAGCAAATTTTAAAAGTACAACTGTCTTTTTTTTATCCCCCCCAAAGATTCCTGGGCAAACTTTCCATTAAAGTTTTTTTTTTCTTCTTCTTCTGTCTTCTTATGTTTTAGTTATTTTGTGGGGGGTTTTTTTATTTCAAAGAGTAATTTAATTTGCTCTAGTTTGTTTCATTCCTTAGTATGTTAACTCATTTAAACTCATCCTCTCTTTAAAAACAAAAGAAATAAAGTAAGAGTCCAATTCTAAGTCTGGTTTTCATTTTGCTACAGTTTCCTATCATATTCTGTTTTCAGAGTTTTGTTAGTGTATCTGTGAAATGTTCCATTTTCTTCTTTACTCTTTCCTTGGGATTTACAGATTGATCAAGTTTCAAAAACATAAACAATCTGTATTGAAAAACATTTTGGAGGTGTAGCATAACACTGATTTGTCAGTACAGATTTATTTCTTTCACTGGAAAATTATCATGTCCTGTTTGTTTATATATGTAGTTATACATTGCCTAGTACTTTAAAAACAGCAATTTTCTTTTCCAGAATATATTGCTAGTTCATAAAGATTGTTCTGCATTTTAAAATCTTTGTATTTTTATCTGCTATTTTTTAGAAAAAAAAGGTTGTGATTTTTTTACATATTTTCCTTGTGACTATGATCATTAGTTTATTTATGCTTTCTAGCATATGGACTTTGAATTAAAGCAGGAAAGTTGCCCACCTGCTCTTTTTCCATCCTTTTTTTTTTTTTTCTTTTGCAACAACCTGATTATCAAGTCTGTGAAACTTCTACTACCTGTGCTGAAAGTGAAGATACATGGAAGTATGTTCCCTAGCACTCAAAAGATTGGTGTCATTTTAGGAATTGACTGTGATATTCTGTGGGATCTCTTTCCTTGATGAATCTATATAAAAATGTTTGGATTATACATTTACAGCTTTTGTAGGCTGCAGGCTTTTTGTGGAAGGTTCTCCTAACCATAAAGTGAGGATGTGGGAGGGGCACATAGTCCACGGAAATTGTATAGAATCATAGAATCATTTAGGTTGGAAAAAAACCTCTAAGATCATGGAGTCCAAACATTAACCTGGCACTGTCAAGCCCACCACTAAAACCATGTCCCTAAGAGCCACATTTACATGTCTTTTAAATACCTGCAGGCACTGTAACTCCCCCACTTCTCTGGGCAGCCTGTTCCCATATTTGACAAGCCTTTCAATGGAAAAATTGTTCTTAATATCCAATCTAAACCTGGTGCAATTTGAGACCATTTCTTCTTATCCTATCACTTGTTACTTGGGAAAAGAGACTGACCCCCACCTCATTACAATGGCCTTTCAGGTAGTTGTAGAGAGCATGGCATGGCTGGACTCCAGACAGTAGTTCATGGAGGAAGCAAACAAATCAGATGCATGAATTTCTGCCCTACCTCCATGTGACTGGTGCTGTTAGTGCAGCATGGTGTAATGACTTCATCTTGCAGATACTGGATGACTAAATCACTCCCGAACTTACCTTTGAATAAAAAAGGTTTTTTCTAGACTGGTCAGAGGTACTTTCTTCAGCCCTGTGACGCCATCTTACATAAAGGTTTCAGTGCAGAAGCAACTTGCCATCGTTGTGCAGAAACTCGATACCAGCCATGAGAAACTAGTTTACTGTTGAAACTGAGCTGTCATCCTAATGGTTTTAAATGTATGTGCTGCAGTTTATCATGCTGTTTAGCTGCAGATTGTCAACATGGACGATGTGTGCAATGAGGCAGTCATGAGGAGGTCTGGCATTTAGTCAGTTGAAGAACCTGAAACTGTTTTCACTCCTAGTTATAGCCAGCAGTGGTACCTGCCATAGTACACTATTGTGTTGGGTCCTTCTTTTACTGTGAGCCTTGATGCTGTGCCAGATAACTTGGACCGTGTGGAAAATCAGTGTGTGTCCTTACCAACTGTAGTTCTTACCAGCAGTGTTGAGATGTGCATTTGGGTAGCTTCGTGCAGATTGCTGCCACTCCTGGGATGATGTCCGTAAACAATGCTGGTCTGCCCTAGCCTGTTCCGTGTCTGTGGAGGTTTTCTATAAGCTGGGCCCTGGTTTCTGACAGGTTCCAGGGCTGATTCACACAACAGGCAAATTTCCCCTTGTCAAGGTGAACCTTGTTTCAGAGTAATGGGGATTCTGTGTGCATTCGGTCCTGCTGCCTGTGTCACTTTATATGGGTGCTAGTGCCTCTGTGTTGCGGGATGTAAAGCTGAGAGACAGCAGGGATTTCTAGGTCCATCCTGGCTTGTTTTGAATTGTGTCCATTTTTATAACCAGACTGATAGGTGAATAATCTGTGAAGGCTATTTTGTGTCTGGTGCAGTGTGTAATTTGTTGGCTAAGGTTTGATTTTCACACTTCAGTATCAGTGGAAATGTAATTGAACGGTAAATGTGAGGCTATATGATGCCTTTTTATTATTTTTGTAGATTTGTTGTTTCCACAATTCTTTAAATTCTTCTAACATTTCCTTTTTATATTGGGAAAGCAAGAAGAAGTGTGGAAGTGTATAAAGCTCATAAACACACGTAAGGAAGAGCTTCGGGATGAATGATGAAAAATAGGAGGCCTAGTCCAGGAGGATACAGTACAAGCTAAAGCCTGTGAAAATACAGTAAATGGCTGTGTGTTTGTTCACCTAAGAGACTACAAGCATTCTTTTAACAGTTGTGATGCCTGCAGGCTGGTGTATGTCTTGTTTCCGTGTTTACTCCTCTATTTTCTCTTACATTTTGTGCAGCCTTGGGTAGTGAAACAATGTTATTTATCTGTGCTTAGGCAGGTCTAAGCGAATCACCTACATTTTTAACCCTGATCAATGGTATGTGGAGTAGATGGAGGAACAAGGCTTAAAGGTTTGACATAATCACATGTCAGGAATAGGTATTGCAGGAAGCGCGTGTGTATTTGTGCCTGTGCCTCAGTATCTCTTGGGGGCTTGTAGCCCACAACATTGCAGAGGAGTGTGTTCAAATGTCAGAGCTGGGTGGGATTTCCAGAAGCTTGCCTGGTCCTCCTTTTCATAGTCTTTCCTTCCATAAACCTTTTATAGTCCTCTCTTTTTCTTCCATGCAGTTGCACCCTGAGTTGAGTACCCTAATTGCCTGTCGTTTTTCTATATGATCTCTGGCTGCTCCTGTGTCCTCACACACCGAGATGGTATGGATAACCTTTCAGACCTCAAAGTGCATGTGAAGAAGGAAAGTTAATTTGTTGCTTTATAAATGAATGAATTAATGGCTTCATTACTTCTTCCTCACTAGGCCACAATGTTATATGCCCTTCTGTCTCAGCAAACTGGAAAGATCAGCTAAATGTTTAGCAAGACAGTAATTGATAACATTATGGTAATTTTCCCCCTGTTAATGGGCACTAAAAATTTATTTTCATTTTTATAACTTGAAAATGGTATCTACCTGCCTGCCAGTAATATGATGTTGAAGAGGAGTGCAATTCAGAGGCTTTTAGAAAAGTCTTAGTTTATTTTTTTTTAATTTCTTTACTGTTAACACGGACACGATAATTTAAGATTTCTCTGAATAGTAAGATAGTGATGACCAGGCCAGTAGTGGACTATTTCTATTTGTGCAAAAGAGGAAATCGTGCATGCTCAGTAGGACTTTGTTGTAGCAGAGTGATGGCAATCAAAGGCATCTGTCTAATGTGTACTGGATCTTCTGTTATGAGACTGTTAAATTCAGACCTTGAGAGGCATACTTGCGATAAATAGTGTGTTATTTAAAAAATAGCTACTGGGTATAAGCAAACTGAATATAACCAAATTGGTGCCCTAAATAGTGTGTTTCAATCATTGCCTCCATTTCTTAATTTTTTTTTTTTAAATTTCCATTTCTCAGAGGGCTAGATTTAAAGGAAAGAAGAAGAAAAAAAAGGCGATTACATTTCAGATCTGCTGTCTAAAAGGAAAGAAATTCTGTGCATGCATTTGGGAAGGACTGTTCCAAAAGCTGGAAAAGGAATTACCATTTTGGAGATACTGACACTTAACTATTTTTAGAAAGCAGACATCCTGCACATGGAAAAGTATGTGAAACTACATTTAGGATGAAGCCATGTAAACCATAAAATCTTACAGGCTCCTAATTTCAAGATGAAGAGAGTTAAATTATAGATTCTAATAGTATCTATAAATACTTTATCACTCTCTGAAATCTTTCTGTTTGCCTTTGTTCCTTGTGCCTTCCTTGCAACTTCTTTCCTTTCTACTATCCGAGTACTCTCTGTTCTTCAGAATGCACTAATTCTTTTTACATGTGCTAATAATATGGACACAGTGCCTTAGGCCTCAAATTTACAACCCAGTCATTTCAAGATCTCATTGAAGGTTTACCCTTCTTTGTTTTAAAAGTTCCCATGGACTTAGTTACACAAGGTTTCTTCAAAACCCTTTTTCTCTGCCTCCCTTGAGACTCTCTTTCCCCAATATAATATTGGCCCTGTTTCCGTTGTTAACAACATTTAACCATTTTTAGGATGAATGAATTTTATATGTAAGAAAAATGTTTAAAGTGGCTCTCAAATTTAATTCCGATCTGAATGTTTGCTTTTTTAAATAGAGCCTCCTCATAGTTATTTCTCTAAATACCTTAGTTTTGACTTTTTCTGTAAGTAGTTTCTGACTCTCCACTCTGCTGTACTACCTCTTTATGGTTCTAAATTCCTGTTGCAAAATGATCAGCACACATCTAGGTTTATTTTTCTGTTGTGTGCCTGACATGGGAAGACGGGGAGAGGAGGAGGAGGAGGGGTAAGAGCAAAGAGCAGCTTACTCTGAAATGAGATTTGGCTTCATTGTGGAAGAACTTACGCCTGATGATATTCGTGATACTTTTTTGTTTTTACAATACTGATATTATTATACTTTTTGCATCTCTGTTCTATGTTGTTCTGGGACAACTTAAGGGTTTCCTGTTGTTGAATTGAAAAGCCCTATCTTAAGAAAATAAGAAGCAGCAAAAATGTCATTCTTCAGAGAAGCGTGTTCCATTACCATGGAACACACTTTCCTATTTCCTGTTTCCTCCTCAATATACTCTTGTGTTACTGCCTAAGCAAAACTCTGGCTCTCATTTGGGGGTTCAGAATGAAAATTAAATCTCTGTAATGTAAATGTGCTTCTTGAAGCTACTTCTAAGGCTCCTGCCATAAACCCCAATTATATCTAATTTTAAGTTTCCAAGTAAAATCTTTCAGTCTTCAAAGTTTTTAAACATCAAAAACTGTTTAATTCTCCCTAAGGCACAGTCTCCAGAAAGTATTTCTGATATAAACAATTTAACTCTGCATGTGAAAGTTCACAGAAGTCACTGTGGCACTCACTTCACAGTGGGACTTTAAACCGAAAGCCTGAGTCTGTCTGCAGGACTACTTAGCTGCAAGCCTTTGCAATAAACAAAGTTGAGATGATTCTTGTGTCTGATGATCCCAAGATGGCCCTGCCTGCAAGCCTGCACCTGACTATTGTGCCTGGCTAAACAGCTGCCCTGGGTCATGGTTTGCTCCACGGTGATCAGCTGATGGGGTTGGTCTCCCATCCTAACTGGAAAGGTGTATTCTGCAAGAACAACTGGGATTTGTAGACCTTCATTGCTTGTCACCATCAGAGCATGCAACTGAGCTACAGCTGGCCTGTGTCCTGCCATTCTGTATTTGTGGAGCCATTTCTCAGGACTTACTAGGTCTTATCTCTGGCTTGCTGCCACAGAGAGTGTGAGAGTCTTTCTCTCAACTTTGGTGTGTTCTGAGTCAGGGCTCTGAAGTGTCTCATTGTCTTAGAATTTCATCATTTTTAACGTTTTAAGTATATGCCTGATACTACACTGGACATTAATCAGAGATTACTGCTAAGACAATTAGAAGTAAGAGTAGCAGTGCTGTGACTAGCCCATTGCTGTAAAGGTCAGTGAAAAAACTTAATAGCAAAGGAGATACATATACATATATATTTGGTGGTGCATACAGGTAATTTTCATTAGCACTGAAGTGGGATGTTCAGAGAGATAAGAAAAAAACAGTATAAATGCCAGAACAATCAAATAGAATATGTGTACCATGCACCATCCCCTTCCAAAGTACAACATCTTTGTGTTTTAACTGCAATGCTCTTTGAAAGAATGAGTACCAGTGCAGAGATCATCTGAGATTCACTGTGTAAAAGTGTGTTACCTTAAAAGGGATTATCCATGTCACAGACAAGCAGTCTCAGAAATAATCCAAGAGGCTAAATTTGAATATTTGCCTCATTTTTATCTTGACAAAATGTTTTTATCTTTTGAACCTGGTGTTTGTTTATTTTGTCTGCGTGTTCCTACTTTCTTGGGTTTTGATAAATCTCCAGCATGAGAGAGTGAGAAATTAATGTGTTTTACTTGGTCTTCTCCCTGAGATCACAAGTGAGGGAACAATAAAATTCCTAGGCAAAAATGAATTTCATTAAAATGGGACCTAGTTAACCTATTGCAAGTTATGATTTCTAATATCTGCCTTGGTGTGATTTCATGAATTTTGCATGTGTGTGCTGTTTGATAGGGGTGGAGAATTGAGAAAATATAAAATATTAGTACTGTATCATTAGGACTTATTTAAGACATAATAGAAACTACTGTGGGGGAAGGGACTAGAAGTGAAAATAGAACAGTGCCCTGGATTTTCTCATATAATTGTGTTATTTGGTATTTACTTGCCCTGGGTGAGAGTTCATAAAAAGGTGGAAGGACAAAGAATTTGTGTCTCTGTGCATATAAGATTACTAGCAAGAGTATTTGACTGGTGACTGCCCTTACATCCACTGATGTTCATGTTGCTATGTTAGCCAATTTTTGCCCTCTTAATTCCTATTAAATGTCCACAAATATGACAAAATTATGTCAAAAATTGTAGTTATTCCTGTTTTGTCTACTGTAGAATTTTCTCTTTTTGATGACAAACATAAGCAATGGATACTCAATTTGCACCTAAGTTCTATTCGGCAATACTTGGAGCAGTTTTACTCTTGTGCCTGATGCTTATTGTTAATTAATGCTTTTTTCTACTGTGTAAAAAAACCTCCCCCATTGAATGGCATTTTCTTCCATATGCAGCTGTATTTTGTTCTTTGTTTGCCTGCACAAAATGTGACTCATGATGCCTATCTTCACTTGAATGCTGCACTGTGATGGGCAGAAATTGCAGACCTTAATCACTTTTGCATTTTTGGTTTGCTTTTATTATTCACCTAAATATGCCAGAGCACATAAAATCTGATGTAGAGTTTGGTGTGAAGAGCTCAAAAGTACACAAGTGCCGCTTGCCCAACATGCGGTATGTTTAAACTCAGATCTGTTGTAAGTGATACTTTTATAAACCAGAGCCTTTGAAAAGTAGAATTGTCTTTAAAACAACCACATGGCTGTACATAATAAACTGTGGTAGGGCTCAGTACTTTTATTAGGTAATTAAACATTTGCTGTTTTGAGAGAAATGCTTTTGGAACCAACACACATGCACGCACCTGAATTTATAACAAAATTCATTCTGTATTTCTGCCATATGGAAAGGAAACACATCTGGGAGTGGGTGGGAGAATGTGAAAAGAAGCTTTTCCAATTGCTTAAAAAGGAGTTTGAAGTTTATTTTTTGAGTGAAGTGGTTAGTTTAGGAGGGAGCTCAGCAAGTTCTGAGTTAGACAGGTTTTCCCTTTGGTTTACTGAACCTGAAAGAGACACTGATTTATAGGAAACGTGTCTTGCAAGTTCCAGTTCTTGGCTTTCCCTAGACACAAGTGTCATAACATGCACTCCTTACTAAATAAGACCACCATCTGCAAACATCCCCCTGTGGAATTCCTTAGGCATCCTACAGGAAAATGTACTTTTGTTTACATCTTCCTTTAAAATAAAACTTTATCTCCAGAAGCATCACTTAATCATTTTGCTAAAAACCTCCCTGTTCTTTGTAAAATTCATGAAATAGAAAACAAAATCTGAATAAATGATAACCTGCTGAGCCACTTACGTTTACTGTTGTAAATGAAGCTCTAACTTTGTTTTTTATCTCCAACAGACAAACAACAGAAAGGTGAATTTGACTTAGAGGGCTACACCATCAGAATGAATAATAGCCTTCGGAAGGATGCAAAGAAAGATTGCTGTTTTGAAATCTCTGCTCCTGATAAGCGCATTTATCAGGTTGGGCTTTTTTATGTTGACTTGAAATTAAATTGATAAAGCCGTTACAATTCCAGTTACTGAATTAACATTTCAGTAAAACAACCTGCACTGACATATTAATGAAAAAAGGAAACCCTCACTTGCTTATATTGTAAATTCGTATATTAGGAAAAAAAAAAAATCTGATTAAACGTATGTATGTACGTGTTAAAGTATTATCTTTTTGGTCAAGAGGGAGGTAATGTATCATCTTTATCTATTGGTCATTTCAATATTAGCATTTTTATATCTATTTTATAGTGTGTCTGTGTGATTTTTTGGAGGAATTAAATAGTAAAAAAAAGAAGTTAAAATATGTATCAGTGTTAAATACATATTGTATTGGTCATGGCTTTTAAAGAAAAATCTACGTAAAGGCACATATCAGCTGTGCAATTCAGAGATCTATCAGCTAGACATCAATATAGAATGTAAGTTTAATAAGTTTTAAATATCTGAGATTGCGGTTGAAAGCCAGTTAATTAAGCTGTCAGGTAGTGTGTTGGAGTCTGACAAGAACATTTTTAAGAAAACTGTACCCAGCAGTCTAAAGAAATTCATGGATGTCTTCTAATTGTCAAGGGCAAATTTTGTTCATCAGTTCTGGCTTTGACATTGATGAAGAGAAGCAGCTTTTTTCTGCACAGCTGCCAGCTGCTGATCAGAGTTTCAAATCCATCATCCTCTCCTTCAATTACGTAAATTTGTCAAAATTAGCTGTACATTATAAGAAGCATCCTTGCAAGAAAAGTACCAGAAAACATGAAAAGAATTACTAATGGTTTCTTGAGGAAGTGACGAGACTGTTACAGTCCCTATTTTTTATTGCTAATGAAATTGTAGTTGTGTTTTTGTCATTACTGCTAGTAGTTATTAATAAATGTTTAATAGTTTACAGCTGCCACTCCCAAAGAAGCAGAGGAATGGGTACAGCAAGTCAAATTTGTAATTCAAGGTAAGCCAACCAGTAGAGCAGTAGTCTTTATTGCCAGTAAGTGCTCTGTCCATTAACTTCTCTGTTGTTAGTACAAGTAGTATTCTCAAATGTCCAAGTTTGGAACAGTAAGTCCTAGTTTTCGATTGTGTTGTAGCTTTTATATGACTTTTCTCTTTTTGCAAGATTTTTGCTTTTCTCCAAGAATACTAGAAATACTAGAAAGCTTGAAGGCTCTCCCTTATATAAAATGTCCCTTATCCCTTGAACAGTATAAGAAAATAATCAGAATGTACTTTAGGGAACAGGTCATAGAGGAATTGTTTTCATTTTGCATAAACGTATGCTTAGGCATTCTTTTCTACAAAGTGTTAACCTTCTAAATTGCTGCCACATAGATACAGGATCTAATACTATTCCTGAGGAGGAGGAAGAGGAATATGATGATGTTGGACAAGCAGACAGTGAACAGACAGATGATAGCATTTATGAAGAAGTTAAAGGTACTGTTGAAATTTTTTACTTTGTGACTTGTGATCACTTTGTCTTCTCTACTTCTAGTTTGATAACTCTGAGTTGCTTGAAGTAATTCAGTAAAGTAACACAATGAATCAGATACTTTCAGATTTTAGATTTTGCTATGACATTGAAAAAAAGAATGTCTTCAGTTCTGAGTAAGAACAATTCAGTTTTCTTTAGCAGGAGCATCAAAATAGTGCGGAATGTGTAAAAGTGAACTCAGGGGACTTTTGGCTCATTAACATTTTCTGGTTTGCAATTTTTTTTAATTAAAAAATTGACTTGCCTTACAGCTTTTCCCAGCAACTTGCCCATTATTTTTTCTTTATTCTTTTTGGCATTTGTATTAAGTATAAGTTCGCTATCGCTCCAAATGTTACTAGAAGTTTCCATCTTCTGCCTAATACATGGTATTATAATCCTGCAAGAAAGCAATGTGTTTGTTTGAAAGGGCTCTGGAAATGAACTGTAAATAAAGCAACATGGGTATCGACACTGTTTTGTTTTATATCTTCCAGCATGACTATGATTGTACAGAAACTTTTTGCTGGGTACTTTTCAATATGGTCAAATGATTATGGCTCTAAATGTCCACATGTATTTATCAGAGGGCAAAACAAAAGAAAAAGAGCTTGTGAAAGTTTTTGGAGTTGAGTATAAATATTCAAGTACTAGGGGAAAGGTGGTAATCTTTTATTATATTTTGAGAACCTATGAAAAAAATTTTTTTTCAATTATTGTTACTTAACAAATGATATTTTAAAGTGATGTGACAATTAATAATCACTTCGTATGAAATAATGTTCTGCATGCCTTGCTGTTTTGGAGCATGGCAATTATCAGCAATAACTTGAGAGGAAAAATGAGTTGTGTCATGTGATGCTGATTTACTTCCTGTATCTATTAGGTTGAATTTTCTGACCATTGGAGAAAGGAACATTTTACACTGTGTCATGCTTTTCATTTTAAGGTTGTTTCAGTGGAGGGAAACAACAAGGGAGCAGAGAACGTAAGCGTCTTGTGAAAATGATTATCATAAAATTCTAAAATTGTAGCAGCGCCCAATTCTTTCAGAGCTGGGGTTTTTTTTGGATTGTACCTAGACTACTTCAACATAGAATGCATGTTCTGCTGAAATGATATGCAGTGAGTCATGTATGCTGAAAAACTCTTCTGCGGTGAATATAAAAACTACATTACTTAGGATTAGGGTTAGGGCTTAATCTTACAACTAGAAGACACAGCCAAACCTTATTACAGTGCTTTTTGGATGCTCAGGTTCTTACAGAAGATGATCTTGTATGCTTGCTTACATTTTTGTTAAAGAAGCTCTAGATATATTATGGGATAAATTACTCTTTTTTTTCGAGCTTCACTTATCTTACCTGTTCACTTGAATCTCAAACAGTAAGTAGATCTGGAGCAGTAATACATACAATATTGGGAGAGGGCCATTAGTTAATATATACTTTGAGTTCTTTGCTTTGAGCTCTGTCTGCAGAGAATTTCTGCCTTGGTGTGATTCTGCAGCACTTTAAAGTATTTTCCCTTTTGTCCCATTTTTATGTCAGTTTTCCAGAAGCTGTTGTTTCATAATGTGGCTAATAAACCTGAAATGCAACAACGTCATAAAGAAGGGATAGGTCAAGGAATCTACTTTCAGTTTTTAGTTAATTTATTTCCCCATGATCTTGGAGTGGTGCTTCATTTTCATGTTATCAAGTAAGGGTTATCTTTCTTTATGGTTTGTCCATCTCATCTATTTGAATTGTAAACTTTTCAGAAAAGACTATCTTATATTTTACAGCAGAACTCTTAATTTTGACTCTGATGTGTTGACATAACTAAGTAAAAATAAAACATAAGTTTGCAATAGATTTTAGATGATCCTTCAACCTTTTTATCTTCCACAAATGTGCCTTAATAATTATATGCTTAAATGGAATTACAAACCTATGGCTCCAATGCCTTAGAGCAATCTTTCTCTTTTTAATCCATATCATATTGAAGAGTGTTAGGTGAAATGCTAGTTGACAAACCTCACAGGAGTTGGCCTTATTTGTTTCTTGTATAGCTCTTCATCTAAACTTGATGGTAAAAGAGCACACTCCAGTTTGGTCTAGTCTCCTTTAATTAGGCCTGATTGGTTGCATTTAATTACAGTTGGCTGTCCTTTCTATTTTCCCAGGTAAGTGAATTACTCTTTTTTCCTTTCATGGCCAAAGGGTGGAGCATCATTATCCCTGCTGTTACCTGGCCTAATAATATAGAACAAATAAGGAATTCAGAATGCCTGTTAAGAAAACAGAAAAAAATTATTTGTACAGCTGCAAAGCTATGGTAAGCTCTGGAATGCAGAAGGCAAATATGCTAGATCCCTGTGAAGAGGGAGGAGAAATTAATCTGCACTTTGTTTTTGTCCTCAAAACATTTTCATGTCAGAGGCTTCTAATAATCTATTTTCACAGATCCACTAGCTTTATAAATACTGAATTTCAGGTACGCAACTCACTGTACCTTGTTATTATTTATTTTGCATTTCTGTGGTTCTCCAGTGGCTTTTATGTCAGCATTTTAGAAGAAACTTAAGCCAGTTCATTTAGTAATATTGGTTTTGGTATTGGAATAAAGAGTGTTTGGATTAAAAAGAGGATATGGAAATTTTTGTGCAGGTTTGAAAATTGGGAAATTTTCAGAACTGTTGCAGTAATCAGGACTAGCTGATGCTGTATTCTCTAGCTATCTCATTGCTTAGCTATTTTTTTTCCTGCTTGTGGCAGGAGACAGTGTAGATGAATCTTCCAGGCAGAAGCTGGATAGCTTCAAACCAGAATGGTAACAGTCCATTAGCCTATTAAAAGCATAGATTTCAGTGGTATTCACTTTGTAGTGTGCTGGCAGGAGGAGTGGGTTGATAGTTGGAGGGTGTACAAAGAGATGTGAGAAATTTAGTCTTTTAATTTGTTAAGTCACTTTCTTCTTTAATAGCACATACAAATTCATATTTATCATAGAAGCACTATTTTCCTGGTTCTCAGTATTGGTCAGTATTTTACTGTGGTTATTTAGGTAAAATCAAAAACATCAGAACTGCCAAACAATTACCAACTTGTAAAACCTCCCTTGCAAGTTTCTTCAGGAAAAGAAGTCTTTATACTGTCTTCAGCAAACTGGGCTTTAGTATTTTTGATGTTTAATAAAATCACAGACAAAAACTTGGCTAAGCAAAATTAAAAATATTGTCAATAAAGGCCCATTTTTGCTTAGCTAGCTGTTTATTTTCTACCTTAGTGCACTCTGTATGATTTTGCAGTCCACACCTGAATGTTATAAGCTGTAGCATAAAACAGCCTCTGAAACGGTTGTAAAAAATAACTGTGCATGGGTAGAGCTACCTAGATGCACAGAGTTTCCAGTTTAGTGGTGTTTTAAACAATGGACTTGTCCTTGTCATAAAAGAGAACACGTGCCAGCCTTAAAGTTGTTGCCATCTGTTACAACCCTTGAAGACAGAATGTTTTTATTAACTTGAGGTTTCAGTGACATAATTTTAAGTGCCTTCGGTATCGTCCCCAGTGGTTTCATGTCTGTGTGGACCACATACCCAAAACTGCAGTACTAACTACTGCCTGCCACTTTAATGCTCTCTTACAACCTCAACGTGGTTTGTGTACTGTCTACCACACTCTTGCGCAATAGGAGAAAGTAGGTGTTAATCTGAGCTAACATACTTAAATTTCAATCTTGTGTTGGCTTTTTTTTCTGTTCTCTTTCTCCTCACAAACTTGCATTATAGCAGTAGTTTCCAAGGTATACAGTATAATTTCCATTAAAATTATTCTAAAATAAGTTTTGGTTCTTATTTTAATGGTGCTTATTTGGTGCATGGAAAAACTGCCCTTACAGAACAAGTGATCCTGAAGTAGTGTAACGTGACACAAGATTTGTGACACAAGATTGTGGCTTTGTGCTATTGTGCCATCCCTTCTCAGCCTGCCCACAGCACAAAGAACTTTAGTGTGAGAGAAGATAAGCATGGTGAAATTCAGTTCTGCGATGTGGTGATCTCCAGGCAATATAATTTGCATCAATTCTTAGTTTTGTGTAAATTAAATTTGAGGATTGATTCAGTCTCTGATCGGGCAAAGGATGAAGGGAATGGAAAGTTTACTTTTGTCTTTTGATTCCTGCTGTCAATCCTCTGCCAAACAGTTTGGTCAAGCCCAGGTATCTGGCCAATAATTCTGTTTTGCAGTGTAATTGGAAGCTTAGGTTGGGAAACTCTGTAACTCAGGTAAAGCCCAGGGAAAGGTAAGAAATGTCTTAACTTTCATGCTGTAAGAAGTGTGCTGTGCAAAGAACACTTTGTTTACTTATTTTAAAAAAATTATTTTAAGTAGTTTTAAAATTATGTTGATGTTTCAGAACTGATTTCTGATGTTGAATATGAACATAGAGAGTGATCATCCCATTTCCTTCTTATGGTTGTTGCTTTAGGCAGCTTTGTTCCTTTATTTTTTTCTAACAGTAAACCCTGGCAGTTAGGAGGCATAACTTAATACCATCCTCATTCTCACTTCTTTCTGGACTGCTTGAGTTTTGAAGAAGCAAATTGTTTTTATGATGTTGTATCCCTTTCATGAGCATGAAGCTGGGGGAAAACAAGAACATATCTCTGACTTACCTCTTCTTGGGAAGAAGGAAGTGATGATTACATAGTGGAGTTTGAGTGTAAGTTTGATGTGAACACCAACTCACGCCAAATATTTGTGTTCTTAAAATGTAGTGTCAAAAATATTGACTTTTTGACACTAGAAGTGAAGATTTCACAACATTGTGTTAATGAAAATTGTTTTTCAGGACACTTTTGCTTATTTTAGAGTTTTCAACGTATCACAGTCAGGGCATCTGGGCTCAACCCAGTGTTTGGTGTCAGGCAGTCCCAGTTGTGCATTACAGCTGTGTATCAGTTCCTAAAACCAGTAGCCTAAAAGGAAGAAATAATTAATTGGTCATTACAAACCAGAGAAGTAGGTTTAAGTCAGCAGAGACACTGGTGATTATGGAATCTGAGACATTACTGTGATCATTGCTGTTAAGTCATATATCTTGGTATATGGTCCAAATTCCTCCCAGTAAGTGTTACTTGCTTTAAGTCGTTAGGCAATTCTTTACTTCTTGTCCACAGAAGCTGTATATAATGCTGTCGTGCTGACATTCTTTTTTCCACTGAAAGAATTCTAAATGCTTTTAATTAGCAAATGATTTCAAAGTGTAATATAAGTAGGGTCTGGAATAAATGAAGTTCAAAGGAGTAGAAGTAAGATCAGCATTTTTGAGGACAGTACTGAATAAAGGTTTCCAAAGTAATTACTGAAAGTTTTTTGAATAATTTCCATGAGAACACCTTTTAGATTCAAGAACACAGCAAGGGAATTTTTTTTTCTTTTAAAACAGTGACGATTCTTCAAAACAGTTTCTTTCATTAATCATATCTCAGTATTTTAAAGAAATTAGTATTTTTCACTTGCTTAGCCATTGTATTATTTGCATATCTGGAGTATTTTTGCATGTATTATCTTGCTGATAGATGGAGTACCAGAATAAGGACAAGGGGGTGCTATAAGGCTTACTCTGTTTGCTGTAATTCAAAAGGAATTAAAATAATAAAAAAACAGTGAAAAGCAAATGTGAACTACCTTTTAGTGTCAGGGAGTAGTAAAGAATAGTGGTTTTTTTTTTTTTTAGGTCCAAAGTGTGTCGTTTTGCTGTCTTCATCACTGGGATTTGGGATCTACTAATAGTCTTTGATGATATGCCAGACTTGGAAATGATTGAAAAACAATCTCTTTCAACTCGATATTGTTGAATCCCAGCAGCTATGATGAAATGGAACCGTGCCTCAATTCTCTGTCACTCTGGGTTCTGAGGCAGTATGCTTATGGGATTTATGTATACCTTGAAGTGTCCTTCAGCAAGTACTAAATGCTCACGAGAAATGAGTTATGAATCCAGGCAAATATTTAAAGACATTGTATCCACAAGGTGGTTAGAAATGTGATACCTGGACCTCAGCTTTTTTTTTTTTTTTTGGCACAAGAACGTGGGCATTATCTTCAATTAATGTAATCCTACATCTAAAGAGGGAAGCCTTCTTTCTATTGATGTTGGGTGTCAGTGATGGAAGAGGAAGTAAGACAATCTAGTGTAGCTGAAAAGAATGAGATGTCCATTGAGTGGGAAGTGGCAAGTCTTTGTTAGGAAAAATAATGTTTGCAGGCTCTTCTGCGTTTCTTTGAAAGTGAATATAAAGTGGCAGTCTGTGAACAACAGGTGGCCCATAGCTGTCAGAAAGCCTACTGTCCGTGATACAATTCAGCCCTTGCTCCCTCGTCACACACACATTTACAAACGTGCAAGTGAGGAGGCCAGTAAAAGTGGAATAATAACTGAGTATTCATATTTAGTCTGATTTGCATGTGAGAGGTATACTGACTGATGGGACTTCAGGTGGGTGTGTCTATGGATAAATACCCTTAGAAAATCTAAGAGTGTTCCTTATTTAGTGATATATTTCGGCTGCAGGAAGTTTGGTCAGTTGTGAGAAAGCAGTTAATTATGGTATCTGTAGTAAATGGAAAATGTGTGCTATTAAGTTTAGGTATTACTTCTCCTCTCTGTGTACTTCATGCAAGACATCATAGTTTTCAGATGTTTCAGGCTTCATAGATTTCAGAGCTTACAAGTAGAGACAATAGAAGTGACCTTCCTGACATTGTGGTCAACTGTTGTAACAAATTGAAGGAGTCCATGTTGGAAGGGCTGTGTTTATCAAACTCTCAGGTTAGCAATGGCTGAATTTTATGTCTGTATTTCAGAGATTAAAAAAAAAAATACCCTAAACCCTAATCAGAGCGAAAAAAACCAAACAGAAAACCAACCAAAACCCCACCACCAAATAAACCAAGGGTTAACTGTCTATTTTCTATTGGCATTTTAAAGCTTATTTGCTTGAAATTAGAAGATACAACTTAATAATATCTAAAAAAGAAGTATATTTAGTAATTCTTTTCTGTGTTTAAAGAACTCTTTCAAAAACTAATTAGCACACAACTCATTGAAATGAATTTACTTACCAAAATAAGATACTGTGTAGCAAGTACTGATCAGTGCTAAACAACATTTGACACTATTGATTTGTAAAACCAATCTGATGTGGACAGTATGTGACAGAAACTGTTATTAAAAAATAGAATCCTGTCTCAGAAAAACTTGTCATCCTGGCAAGACAAAATCACACAAAGTAATTTTACTTGTATTATACTTTTTTCAGTGTTGACTCCATCTCTGACAGCTGGCTTCATATTAAATATGAACAAAACTTTGTTTATACTTACATGTCTTCAATGGGACCCAAAGTTTGTTCTTTTGAAAGCAAAATAGTTTTCTGTGTTAGCACTGTTTTTATCTAAATAAGACCAGTGCAATAGTTCTAATGCAAAGCATTCAGAAGAAATGTCTTGGTATGTGAGATAGTTTATTAACCATAACTTTGAGGAATTGCTGCAGTTTAGCAAGTTCAAAGCAAAATGTCAGTTGCATTATGTATATTTATGAAAATAAAAATACTGGGCCTCCTCTACTGCTTGGGTATAAACGTGATAAATATTATATAGATAGATCAAGGAACCTTTACTTTTTAAATTTGTGATGGAATGACTGCATATCAGGCTAATAAAACCATTAGAGTTTTTTGAGAAACAAGAGCAACCAGAGGTTATGTGGTGCCTCAGGCCATCACTTCTCAACTTGTCTGGTTTCCACAAGGTAGCTATTAAAGAACCATAATTTGTACAACTGAATTCTCAAATAAGACCCAGCAAGGTGAGTTTTAAAGGCTGAATTAATCACTCTGTTCTGTAGATACAAATCATTTGAATTTTTCAGCTTTAAGAAAGGCATCAGCACAAATCCTTCTGTATATGTCTTTTCCTCTCAGTGTGCTACTCACTTTTCTTCCCACTCCCCTCAAAATGGAGGAATTAACCAAACAAAATACTACTAATTAACCAGAGCTTCATGAGTTCTTCTGGCTGTATGCATGTATATCTGATTTTTTTGGTGTGTTACAGTGTACTGTGTTTGCAATAGATGTCTTGTTTAGTTTACACATGTATAAGAAAGGTAACACAGGAAGAGGCTCCTTGTTTGTTTGTATTGGATGCTGCCCCTTGGGCTGGGTAGGAGTCTTTGAAAGAAGCAGGGTGGTTACCCCTAGGAAAGGAAAATGGTCGGTAGGGTCCAGTTCCTAGACCACACAGCGGACCAGGCAGAGAGGACAAGATGCAACAGTCTGCCATGGTCTAAAGTAGAGAGAGGGATGGATGCTCCATGGAAGCACAGGGTGAAGGCACACAGATAAGCTTCAGCAGCAAAGGGAGTAATGTTTTCTTAAGAATCCAGAAGAGACTGAGGAAAGTTTTTTGGCAAGTCAGTGAGATTTGGATTAGACAGCAAGCTAGGAGGAAAATTTTTTTGCCCAGAAAGGGGATGTTTGTCACAGGCAGTATTTTATTTCGGTCCTTTTTTAAGGAAGAGGTTCCAGTAGTTCCATCTTTGGTTTGTGGAAGGGTTTTTATCAGCAGGCTGTAACAGTTATTCTGTCCTTGAATCTTGAAGACAACTGTGAATAAAACCAGGAATTAAAGGAAGGAATCGCATTTTCAAAACAAAGCATTATCTACAGGAAAGCCTGTGGATCCTAGCATGAGGGTCGTGCTTCCGTTGTCCCAAAATACGCTACCAGCATTTATACTTGTTTGCAAACCTCTCTCAAATTTTATTTCCTTAAGAATTAAGAACAGATGTTAGGAAGAAATCTTTACTGTGAGGGTGGTGAGGCACTGGAACAGGTTGCCCAGAGAAGTTGTGGGTGCCCCACATCGTTGGAAGTGTTCAAGGTCAGGTTGGATGGGACTTTGTGCAGCCTAATCTATGGAAGGTGCCCCTGCCTATGGCAGGGGGGTTGGACCTAGGTGATTTTTGAGGACACTCTAAACCTAAACAATTCTATGATTCTGTGATAAGAAGTGACATATTTCCATTACTAAATGTTGAACAGTAGTTTTAGATAATTCAATAAATGAAAGTTCAAGATGGATATGATTTTGTCATAACATTTATATGGGTCATAAGACTCAATTTCTGGTTAAACTGCCTAACTCAGGCCTACAAGTAGTGCTCTTACAGTGCAACTGGGTCTGTGTTGCATCTCTGGCATGAGAACTGGGTGATCCGAAAGTACTATTTGTGAGTGAATTCAAGTAATATGGGACTGTAGAAGCCCTAAGTTCTTCTGAGATACAACTTCATGCCAATTCCACATTAACCTGGGGAGCAGTTTTCATCTCCTGCTTATGAACTGTTGCCATATCCTGGTGTCCTATCTCATCTCTCTGAGGTGCATTGTGGTATGTGGCATGTAGGGCTAGTAAGATCTGGCATCCAGAGTTGCCGGTCCCAGTCTTGACCTGATGTTTGAGAATCAAGGAACGTGTTAGTATTTGTGGAAATGAAGATGGGAATGTTACCCAAAATATGGTATGTGTAAATGGTCTGCATTGCAACTATAATTTGCTGTGTGTTTCTGATTTACCTGATACTAGTGAATCATAGCAAGAATA
Source organism: Oxyruncus cristatus (assembly GCA_013399855.1). Classification (NCBI taxonomy): domain Eukaryota; kingdom Metazoa; phylum Chordata; class Aves; order Passeriformes; family Cotingidae; genus Oxyruncus; species Oxyruncus cristatus. The sequence goes on along the minus strand of VXAY01000707.1, from coordinate 260,233 downwards.
TTTTCACTTTATTTCATCATTTTAGTTGGAGGAAGGATTTAGCATAGTTGAGGGAATTTTGTTTAATGGCCTGGACCATAAACAGTGCAAAGTGGCTGTGGTGTAGGTTTGTTACTTTTAATGAAAATACCCGAAGGGTGAAAGGTGCTGATTTTTTTTTTTTTTTTTTTTTCTGTGGCTTGTTGTGGTTACACACAG